>CAIGRP010102628.1:0-63790 GCA_903798385.1 Fraxinus cuspidata | reverse complement strand
AAAAAAAAAACCCCAAAACCAAAAAAATTTCTTCACACCACCCCCCCCCCCCCCCCAAACCCAACCCAAAAAAAAAAAAAAAAATCATAAAATTTGGTGATATCAGATTTAGGTGGAAAAGTCTGAACTTTACTTCAGATTTACATCATTTCTGTTATTTATTCCAAGTATAATTCAATAACTTTATGCACTTATGACTATACTTGCCGCGTGTTCATGTTTTAGAATAAATTTACCAATCTGTCAGAACAATGGTTCTGCTTTTGTTCTCAAAATTACTATCTCGTGACCTGTTCTCTTCTTGGCACTGGGCAGGGTTACTTTAAGAATGTTACTCCAAAAGGATGTTTCATTATGCTTTCACGCAGTGTGGATGTTCATGTTTTAGAATAAATTTACCAATCTGTCAGAACAATGGTTCTGCTTTTGTTCTCAAAATTACTATCTCGTGACCTGTTCTCTTCTTGGCACTGGGCAGGGTTACGTTAAGAATGTTACTCCAAAAGGATGTTTCATTATGCTTTCACGCAATGTGGACGCAAAGATCCTCCTCTCCAACTTGTCAGATGGATATGTTAAAAATTTAGAAAATGAATTTCCTGTTGGGAAACTCGTTATTGGCAAGTAAGTATATCGTTTATCACGCTTCCATATTGATGCTAATATTAAGAAAGTACTGATATCCCCCCACTGCAGGGTGCTATCTGTGGATCCACTGTCTAAGAGAGTTGAAGTGACTCTCAAGACATTGAGTGCAACCAGTGCACCAAAATCTGACAAAAATTCTTTAGATGGTGTTACTGTTGGGAATATTATTTCTGGGAGAATCAGACGAGTGGAATCTTATGGCTTGTTTATTGCCATTGATCACACGAACCTGGTAAGTGAATGATTATCTTTGGTTTCATCATTTTAACTACTGGACCCGGTATTTTATATCATTTATAAACATGTTTATATTATAATTATGAATCAACTTTGGACCTGATTGACGTCGGGTGGCTTGTAGTGGTCATACTTTTGGGGTCTATCAAAAAGTCATTAGGAGCATTGATATCTTTTCTAACATCAGTTCATCCTTTGCACCCTTTGTTTTTTAGATCTTCAGTATTCCTATCTGCCTGCATTTACTAGTTCATAAACCAGTTAGTCGATGGGTCTGTAGTTTCCAGACATGCGCATTATTTTCGATTGACAGTTTGTGGTTTTGTGCGTTCTGGCTTTCTGTGCTTATGATGTTTTCCTTGGCCTAGGTTGGATTGTGCCACGTGTCGGAACTTTCTGATGATCATGCAGACCTTATTGAGACAAAGTATAAAGCAGGGGACGAAGTGGCAGTAAAAGTTTTGAAGGTACATGTATTATACAGAGTTGAGTAGGGAATATCAAGTGGGGTACTACGATCTTAATAAGATTTGAAGAGAAAAAGAGAAGCCAAAAAGTAAAAGATTTACAAGATGTAAAATAAAAGCCTTCTAAACATAAGATCTACTTAATGTTAAGGTGGACTCAACTTCAAATGCTGGTGGTAATTTTATTATCAAACCTCAGCATTACGATTTGTTTTCTCACTCGGTCCAAATTATCATATTTTTCGCTTTTCCATATGAGATCAAAGTTAATATCTCATTACATAATTATTTTTGGTTGGTTGTTGATTAGAAGATGCTGTAACCTTGGTGCTTACGAGATGGAAAATACTAATTTAACTAATATTTCAGATTTCATGGAATCCAGATTGCTGGTCTGCCTGTGTTCATTAAAATAATAGTTGCATTTTTTTTATTCTTACGTCTCTTACCTTTTTTCAGGTGGATAAAGAGAGAAACCGAATATCTCTTGGGATGAAGAGCTCATATATTGAAGATGACAAAGCTGTGCTAATATCTTCTAGAGAAAGCCATGATAATGAAAAAAATGATTCTCTTGTAGTCACTGAGTCTACAGTGTTGCCACAGAATGAATTTGAAAATGGGCTGCATCCCGTACTAGCTGATGTTGAAGCTAGAGCCTTCATTCAACCACTTGAGGTTCCTCTTGATGATATTGAAAGCTTTGATATTGAGGATGATGCTAGTCAAAGTATGGCCAATGCTGCTAATTCAGATACCATTGGTGAGAAAAACAAGAAGGCAAAAAAGAAAGATAGGGAAGAGAGGTACGCACTCTTCAAAATTTATTGTTCTTTCATTTTATATGGATGACTTCACTGTAGGGATTAGTTGCTTCCAAAGTGGTGCTATTTTTTTCTAATTATTCTGCTCAGAGAACGGGAAATAAGGGCTGCTGAGGAAAGACTACTGGAAAAAGACATCCCAAGGAATGCTGATGAATTTGAGAAACTTATTAGAAGTTCCCCAAATAGCAGCTTTATTTGGATAAAATACATGGCACACATGCTTTCTTTGGCAGATGTTGAGAAGGCACGATCCATTGCTGAGAGGTACAGAATTTAGTTAACTTGTGCTTCTTCAACAAAGTAACTCTTTGAACTATTTATTTAAAAGAGACTTGAAAGAACCAAGATGATATTTTCTCACATGTACTTGACATTGCTGTTTGAGGACAAATTCTACATGGTTTTTTTCTTGATTGACAATTTCAAAAATTTTGGTTGATACTTGTTTTCCCTGCATTGTTCATCATATTATAAAAATCACTGTGCAGTTGATGCTTGGAAAATGTTAAGACTTTACTGAATCTAATTCAAGGGTTGGTGTGATATATTGAAGGTAAAAGAAACAAAGTGGATACTCTTTATCGACTTTCCTTGGTTGAGTGGCATGTACAATTGAGTCCTTTATGTGGGGAATTATCTGCAACACTTTCAATAGCATGAAATTGTTCAATTAAGAATAACTTGATCAACCATTTCTTTCCTCAAGACATTTGGTCATGGGTAAAACGGATAGATTCATAGAAGAATCAATTGGCTTAATGTTTCGAATAAGTGTTTATTTCTCCTTTTCCAGCCATCCCTTTAAAGCCTGCAACACTATTATCAATAAAAGGATTTTGCATTTGCTGCTCTCTGCATCTCTCATCACTCAATGAATTTGTGTTTGTTTATTCAAAGGGCTTTGAGAACAATAAATATACGAGAAGAATCAGAGAAACTGAATATCTGGGTTGCTTATTTCAATTTGGAAAATGAGTATGGCATTCCTCCCCAGGTATTACGAAAATCCTTGACCCTTTTTTAGGTATATCCTTTTTAAAATTTGTATGCTGATTTAATAAAGAATAACTATTATTTTTTAATTCCAATATACACTAGGACTTCCTAATTTGCAATTTGCTCTTCAGGAGGCTGTAACGAAGATATTTCAAAGAGCATTGCAGTATTGTGATCCCAAAAGAGTGCATCTTGCACTTTTGGGAATGTATGATCGTACAGAGCAACATAAATTGGCTGATGAGCTCCTAGACAAAATGGTGCGGAAATTTAAGCACTCGTGCAAGGTAAACACTAATTGTTTTTTCTTGCATTTCCGTTTATTTTCCTCGTGCTATTCTGAGCTAGATCCTTTCCACATTCAGGTCTGGCTTAGGCGGATTCTGTGGCTTTTGAAACAAAATCATGATGGGGTTCAGTCTGTCGTAAATCGTGCACTTCTAAGCCTTCCTCGACACAAGCATATTAAATTTATTTCACAGACTGCTATTCTCGAGTTCAAGTGTGGAGTTCCTGATAGGGGACGGTCCATGTTTGAGGGAATGCTGAGGGAGTATCCAAAGCGGACCGACTTGTGGAGCATTTATCTTGATCAAGTAATTAACCTCACCCACCTCTTTTCAAATTATAGCGAGGAAAAAAGAAAGAAATGATGATCAATGCTTTATTGATATAATTCTTATATATTTTGGATTCAAGTATTCTATGTGACTTGTGTTGAAATAACAGGAGATCCGAGTGGGTGATGCTGACATCATTCGTGCATTATTTGAGAGAGCAATAAGTTTGAGTCTTCCACCCAAGAAGATGAAGGTTTGATTGATTAATCCTTTACCCCCAATATTTTGCTTCTGCTCCCTCTGCAAAATATGTTATATTATTTTGTGAATTGCAGTTCTTATTTAAGAAGTACCTCGAGTATGAAAAGTCCATGGGTGATGAAGAACGAGTTGAATCTGTAAAGAGGAAAGCAATTGAATACGTCAATAGTACCCTTTCTTGATGCTGATTTTATACCATAATGTCCAATCTACAAGCTGCTGCTAGTACAATGCCTGTTCAAGTCATTAAGAGTAATATGCTTAACATAAACAGCAGGAAGTGCCTAGGAGATGGCAGAAGTTCAGTCATGGAGGGTAGTGTGATGAAGACATCTTAAGTTCATATTCAGTTTTTACTTATCTGTCGTTGGTTAATTGAATGGGTTAAGAGGATGATCCAGTGAATTTTGTGGGCATCACTGCATTGACAGGAGCTAAAATGCTCCTTCGTGAATTGTGTAATGTTATGGTTCAAGAGAAACAAGTGTGTTTTGATAATTATTTGATTAAATTAAAAAAAGAAAAAAAAAGAAAAAGTGAGTTGCTCGATTCGGTTAACTCCGCTCTTTAGAAGAAACAATATCCAACAAAGGAAGGTTAGTATCAAAATGGACCAAAAACTAAGCAAAAGTTTTTGTACAGTCATCTAAAGGATTTTTATCTACAGATTTTGCAGTATTAACTAATACTATTCACTATTCATTTTTGTCTATTTATAGTTTAAACTTTTATAAACACTTCCAAACATTAAAGGAAAAGGTTTATCAGCCCTAATCCGTCACTCCCATGCCCCTAGCCAATGAGTATTTGTCATGCTGACCGGACACACCAAACTTAGTTAAAAACAAATGCATAATGATAACATAAAATTGTAGAAAAATAATTAATGTTTCATCCTCCTCCCAAATACCCCGCCCCCGCCCACTAGAGAGGGTTCTACTTCCTATAAACGTGGTCAAATGGATCGCTATTAGCCTTTCAAAAATATGTTGGCTCACATCGTAAATCTTATGGTGGTTATCTAAAGTCTAAATTAGTATCCCTTGATTTGTATCATCTACTATTCGAATATTGAACTCAAACATTGGTATACCTTGATTTATGTCATTTACAATTCGTGGCGACTTTAATTAATCAAATACAGGTCTTGCTTTCACAAAAAACATAATCCATTTCCCAACATTTCCTAATTCACTACCCAGATATAATATAATTTCTTCAAATTGCTCAAGTCCATAGCTTCTGCTGTAGCTTTGTCGATATATAAAATGTTTTCGATGTAGATCTTTGAAGCTGTTTGGTTGGACGAGTAGGCAATGTAGTTGCTGAAGTGGACGATTGGGGTCAGAGGGCTTAAATTGTCCAACCACTGCAAGTGGAAGCAACCGCCGTGGGGGCAGCAAGGAATCCACCTTTATTTTTACTAGCAGTGCCAGAAAATTGAAGTTAAGCAATCTAGGAAAATACTTTACTTCAACATATATAGCTATCAAAATGCATGATGTAATTTACAAGCAACGTGCACGAAAACTTCGCCACCACGCCTAACGTTGTCACATGCACAATGAAAAAAGAAAAACAAAACGACAAACAGCAGAAAGCAAATGCAGCATATAATGCCTGAATATTTTACACAAGCTCTGAAATTCATTTACGCAGCATCATATACACATTGCCCACAAGATCATGGGCATGCAATCTGATGATTCAGCTGTCTATGAAAGCAATGTTGAGGCATATTTAATTCAGGGAATAATGTACTCGTTCAAGTAGTCGTACAACCTGGTTAACATTAATCGGCCGAGATGCATTTGAACTCAACATAACTGTATTAGGTGAATTAAGCGGTAATGCTAGCACAGCCTCCTGTTGCATACTCGTAAGCTCCAAAAATTGAGCAAGCACATCACCGTCGAGTATCTTAGGTGTTCCAGCCTGTCCCATTGAATTCAAAATGAAGTCCAATAAGTTAGATAAGTTTCAACTTTTACACAACAGAGAGAGAGAGAGAGAGAGAGAGAGAGCATGCAGCAATTCGATGTAATTATCTATCATGAAATCATAATGACTTGACCAGGGAGAAAATGAAGAGATAGATCAACAGTTGGAGAATAGAAAATAGAATTAAGCTAGTAGTACACCCATAGTTTAACACCCTTTGAGGTGTCAAAATTGAGGCCATTGATTTGAATAAGCATTGTTAAAATCAGTGATACAATTGTGCGCTATGTCACAGAGTGTAAACAAAGCTATCGACCATGGTGTAAGTTTAGCAAAACTGTAGAAAATAAGCTGCAATGGATCAGACCGTTCTCCATTTGAATTTTTTTTCTACTGAGCTACCATACTTGCTATTCCACGTGATGTACCCATCAATATCCAAATTTAATAACTTGCAAATAGAATTATACTCAATTTCACACAAATGATAAACCATGGTTCTTAAAAGATGAACTGAAAAAGACAATGAGAGCTCATTCAGTAGCACAAGAAGACGAGTAACAAAACCTGATACATCAGAAATCAAGCACATGGGATAATGCATTTAACCCTTGAACAAAAATCATATTTGGAGAAAAAGAGTGCGAAGTGGCATTCAATTTGTTAAGTGCGTCTCTTTGGACATACGGATGTAGAGAAGGCTACAATCGCAAAGAAAATCTCCAAAACTTTTATCAATGCCGCATTGTTAAAATTTGCCCAGCTGCAGGACAAAGTTGCAAGCTTAAGTTCCATAAAATTTCAATCTGGTTTTTACAACTGCATAAAGTTCATGGTCTGGATCATCAATTTTGGCTAACCAATAATTTAAATATTGCATGATATAATTGGCACATAAATTCTCTCAATTTTACCCTTCTGAAACATCAACCTCTAATTTACAAAAAAATTTACGTCCTTCCATTTCACCACGTATTTATGTATGCTTATATCATTTCCAAATAAACAAATTTTCACTAAATATCCTGAGGAGCCTCCCCACATACTGCAGCGTAGTTAGTCGTGATTTGTTTTCGCGAATTGGAAAGGTCTACGTGGAATATAACTCAGTTCAAAGGGTAAAAGATTGGAAAAAAGATGTGAACTGGGAACAAACATAAGCCCCTCATACAAGAAGTGGGATCAAGCAAATACATATGATACGCAGATCCTAGGACCTAGATTCGTAGTACAAAAATTTTTAAGTAGATTACAGGCCAAAAGTTCAGTCAGCCTAAACCTACAGAGTTGTCACTCACTGCCAATTAGCACACAATTCTCATGAAACAGAAAGGAGTAAAGCAATCAGAACATTGACATTCATCAAGCACAGAGGCAGTATCAAATTAGTTCTCCAAAGCTCACCAGACTTTCGCGACCACGGAGTTCATTGTGGTCATTTCCTAAAATAGGAGCAGTAAGTGGATGAACCACCAGTCTTGCTTGTACAGCTTCTAACAGCCCATATTCTTCCCTGCAGAAAAGGAAAATCTTGTCAAGAACGCCTTGCAGCCTATAATTACATATTCAGCAAGACTGTGAAAGTTGGGTAAAAATGCCCCTGCCCCAAGAGGATTTATTGATCACATTTTCATCGAAAAAGATCTGCTATTATAAATTTATAATGGTTTATAAATTCAGTCAAATTCTTACAGTAATTTCAACCACACACTCACAAGTACTACTCGTTATTATCCACACATTTTGTGGGAACCACTACTATTCCTCTTTATAAACCATTTATATATTTGTCAAAGGAGGCTAAATTCACAGATTGAGCTTACATTGCCCAAAATCACTTATAGGGCAGATTTAAATTCTTCTTTTCATTACTTTTTTTGGGTAAATGAAGAAACCTAATAATATTGTTGAATGAATACTACAGAATAATGCCAGATGAAAAGATAACTACAGAAATATAACTCCGTAAGTGTTGAAACCGTGTTATTAGACAACCAGATTTTTTATCTCTGTCTTTCATGAAGTTGTTTTAAATTTGAATAAGGATAGATGGATATCCAGATTAGGTGTTATCTTTTCCTAGTCTTTAGCTTTTATCTCCTATTTTATAGGAGTGGTTAGTTGTAAATCTCCCCAATTTAAAGGAAGAGGATCCTTTGGAATAAATCAATTTACTACTCTTTCCTACAGAGCATTAAGATTTTTCCCTCCATTTTTCTGCCATGGTCAAATTAGGTTCAACCGTATCTGTTAGTACAGATTCTAGTCTCTAAAACCAAACGTTAACCAACCAAACCCTCCTCATGCCTATACTTCAGCAAAAGCTTGATGGAACCAATTACCTAGATTGGTCTCAATAGGTGATTAGGTCATATGAGGCAAAGGGAAGCTTGGGTATCTAACCGGCTTTACACTAGCGCCATCGGAGAATGACAGAACATATGCAACCCGGGAGGTGGACAATTCAATGGTGATGGCATGGCTCATGAATTCAATGGAGAAAAGGATTGGAAGAATTATTTGTCATACAAGTCAGCCAAAAAAAAATTTGGGAGACAATCCGTGATATGTACTTGGATCTGGGAAACTCGGCTCAACCATTTGAACTTGAATCTGTTTTGAGAGACTACAGGCAAGGCGAATCTTTAGTCACAATCTTTAGTCACGAACTACTACAACACCCTAACTGGGTTATGGCAAGAGCTGGACTTGTTTAAAGATGTCACAAAGTACTGCCCCGCATGTAGCAAAAAAATAAATAAATAATTAAGACTAATCTTGAAACGAGTGTGTTTGATTTTGTACACAGATTGAATAAAGATTTGGATGAAGGGGACGAATTCTGGGGGCAAGACTGCTCTTGAGTCTGAAAGAGGCATTTGCAGAAGTGAGGAGAAGAAAGCCAAAGGAGAGTTATGCTAGGAAGCAAGGAGAAAGAAAGTAAAGCTGATACTCCAAATAGCTGTGCCTCAGCGTTGGCAGCGAGCTAGAATAAGCAAAATTTTGGAGCTTCGAATGGTAATTCTAGAGAACACAGGCGCCAGACACGGAATCTGTGGTGACATCATTTTCACAGGTCCAATCACAGCCGGGAGACATGTTGGAAACTGCATGGGAAACCAGATAACTGGAAGCTATGCAACCAGGTTGAAACAACAAGGGATACTAAGCAGCCTCGGAGGGAACCAACTAGCAGCAGCCAATCTTTAGCCAGGAACAGATTACTGAGATTCAGAAACTACTGCAGCAAAATCAATTCCAGCCGAACCAGAGTAACCCAATCCTTCTTGAATCCCTCTTGCATTATTGCACAAAAAGGTAGTTTTCTCTGCTTTCACTTAACACACGAGTTGCAAACAATGATGAATGGATATTGGACTTTGGAGCATCAAATCACATGACAGGAAACTCTAAATTGTTTTCTACATATGTACCATGCCCTGGAACATTTGAGATAAGAATTGTTGATGGATCCTTTTCTTCATTAGCAGGAAAGGGAAATATTAAAATATCCCCCCGATATTACACTATTCAGTTTTACATGTTCCTAATCTTTCATGTAATCTTGATATCAATTAGTAAGATAACCAGTGATATAAATTGCAAGGCGAATTTCTCCCCTGATCTTTGTCAATTCGAGGATTCATATTCGGGAAAGATGATTGGCAATGTTAAGGGAAATCATAGGCTGTACTATTCTTTCTAATCATCAGCATAACCAAAGATATAAAGGACAAGTCAACAAGAGTGTCGTGGAGTCCTCCAAGATCATGGATCCTATTTCCAATTTAGTTTCAAGTTCAGTTCTTAGTAGAAAATGCTTTGGCATAAAAGATTAGGGCATCCTAGTTTTCCTAATTTGAAAAAACTGTTTCCAGATTTGTTTCATAATAAAGATGCGAGTTTATTTCAATGTGATATCCGTCAATTTACAAATATACTAGAAGCTCCTATCCTTCTTGTCCATATAACAACTCTAAGCCTTTTTCTATGTTTCGTAGTGACATTTGGCGACCAACCAAGGTTAAAAATAGACATTCATTATTGACCATACATACTAGAGTCTGCTGGGTATTCTTGTTGAAAGAAAATTCTGAAACTGCACACATCTTTCAGAAATTCCATCAAATGATCAAAACACAATTCCAATTCTAAACCCAAATCCAAAATCTAAATCCTTTACACTGATAATGGTCATTAGTATTTCAATCAGGTTCTTAAAAAGTATCTTAGTAATCATGGGATAGTCCATCAAAGTACGTGTAGGAATGTCTCAACAAAATGGGATAGCCGAACGAAAGAATAGACATCTCCTAGAGGTTGATCGAGCCCTATTGTTTACAAACGATGTGCTAAAATTCTTTTCGGGGAAAGTTGTCCTTACAGCATCTTATGTCATAAATCGACTTCCTTCAAGCATCCTCCAATTTAAAACATCACTTCAAACACTTCTTCAATACTACCGACAAAATTGATTATTTCAAAATCTTCCCATTAAGGTCTTTGAGTGTAAACAGTTTGTCCATTTCTTAACCAAAATTAAGTTGTATCCTAGAGCTATAAAGTGCATTTTTTTGGGATACTCACCTTTTCAAAAGGGATTTAAGTGCTTTTGTCCTAAGACTAGAAAACTTTTCATCACTAAGGGTGTCACTTTTTCGAAGATACTCCCTTCGAACAAATTCAGTTCAGGGGGAGAAATCTAGTGAAATTGAATAGTAGGAATTTTCTACTCATATTGAAGGTGCTCTTACAGCTGAACTTACAGCTGAACCTACTGAACCGGTCCTTTGTGTTGAAACTACCCTTCCTCCAGACCTTACTGATCTTCCTGTTGAACCTGGCATACTTGATTTCCTTTTTGGTCATACCACCACAGCGATCCTAATGAAGACTTATGAAAAGTTGAATGAAGAGGATGACCAGCCACGGAATGACGTAGAAAATGAAGAACCACGTAACATACTGACTTATTCAAGGGAGTTAAAGAGAAAGAAAGTACATCCAATTATAACTCCCCATTATAGTCACGATTCTAACCAGAATATCATTATGATCAACCTGAGAATACCAAGGAGAAAGATGAGTCTCAATTGCAAGACGAGACAGAACTACCTATTACTATTAAGAAGGGTAATCAATCATGCGCTCGGCATCCTCTAGAGAACTACGTCATTTGGGATGCGCTCTCAAACTTACAGAAAGTTCTGCATGATAGTCGCAACTAAAAGTGTTCCCATGGATATAGAAGAAGCACTCGGTGCATTACAGAAAAATAATACATAAGAAATTACTCAGCTTCCGAGAGAAGGACTTCCTTTAGGATGCAAATGGGTGTTCATCATTGAATAAAAAGTGATGGGAGTATAGAAATGTATAAAGCGAAGTTGATTGTAAAAGGCTTTACTCAAACTTTTGGCATTGATTATAAAGAGACCTTCTCACCTGTAGCAAGTTAGAAACCATCAGAGTTTTGATTTCAGTGGTTGTCAACCTCAATTGGCCTTTGTATCAATTAGATGTCACGAATGCATTTTTGAATGAAGATTTGGATGAAGCGTACACTGAATCACAACCTGGTTTTAAAGCTAAAATTGGTAAGGAAAGTGTTTGCAAATTATGGGATAAAACAATCGTTGAGAGCCTGGTTTGATCGGTTTACTAAAGCAGTACAAAAGGTTGATTTTCACAAGCTCAAACGGGATCATACACATTTTTTCACACACTAAAGGGATGGAATATTTTGTTAATAGTCTATGTAGATGATGTAATACTCACTGGAGAAGACTTGGGTTGAATTACTTAAAAGGCATTCTTAGCAAAGGAACTTGAATTTAAAGATTTGGGTCAGTTACGTTATTTTTTTGGTACAGAAGTAGCAAGAATTAAGAAGGGATTTGTTATTTCACAAAGTACACTCTTGATCTCCTCAAAGAAACGGGTATGCTGGGATGCAAATATTTAAATACTCCGGTAGAACCTAATACTAGATTGGGGAAGGAAATAGTAGGTAGGGAGATATAAAAGGTTGGTTGATAAATTGATTTATTTATCACACACTCGGTCGGACATAACATTTGCAGTTAGCATGGTAAGCCAATACATGCATCACCCCTTACAAAAACATCCTGATGCAGTGTATAGAATACTCCGGTACTTGAAGGCTTCTCCTGAAGAGGGACTATTTTTCGGAAAGAGTGAGAAACGTGGCGTTGAGGTATTCTCCTATGCAGATTGGGTTGGCCTGTTGAGGATAGAAAATCAACTACAAGCTATTGTACCTTCATTTGCGAAAGTTTAGTAACTTGGAAAAAGAAGAATGTTGTAGCTAGAAGTAGTGCTGAAGCATAACTTAGTGCTCTTGCACAGGGAACATGCGAAATGCTTTGGGTTAGGAGGCTAATGGAATAACTGAAACTAATATAGCTTAAACCACTCAAGGGTTTCTATGACAATAAAGAAGATTTGAGCGCTCACAATTCAGTCCATCATAACCATAAAAAGCATGTTGAGATCGACAAGCACTTTATGAAGGAGAATATTGACAGCAAAGAGATTTGCATGATCTTTGTCCCATCTAAACAGCAAGTGGTAGATGTGTTCACAAAGGGAGTGGTCAAACAAGCGTTTGAAGATTGCTTGGACAAGCTTGGGATGAAATATCTATTCCTCGCAGCTTAAGGGGGAGTGTTGAAACCATGTTATTAGATAACTAGGTTTTTCATGTTTATCCATTATGAAGTTGAGCATATCTTATCTCCTATCTTATAGGAGTGATTAGCTGTAAATCTCCTCTATTTAAAGGAAGAGGATCCTTTGGAATAAATCAATTTACTATTTCCTAAATTTCAACAATAGGAACAAATACGGATCCTAGTAACCTAATGACAAATAGCAATGAATATGCTGAGGGAAGTCACTCATCACCGTCGGAACTCAAATCAAAGCAGTTGTGATTCGTATTATTCACATTTTGAAACATTGACGGCCTTAGCTAAATCAATTATAACAGCAATTCGAGAACATAGCATAACATAAAGAGTTAGAAAGAGAGAAAGGACGAGGAAAAACATGTCATACCTTGTCATTGGAATGAAGATTGTTATGCTCCCTAACAGGGTACTTGCCATGACACTATTGCTTGATAAGTTAATATTGTCATTAGCAGCATCATAGTCCCTTAACATATCATCTACAGGGAGTTTGTATGAGAATGACCCCTGAAAGAGGAAAAAAAGATGATCAAGTCATTGATACAGTACACTTGTAAACTATAGTAAGTTAGTAAAATTTCTATCTATCAAAAGTTTCTAAGACAATAGTCCGCAGCTTAGTGAAAATGACGTCTATATTTACGCAACTTCAAAAAAACACATAAATTGAATTAAACAAAATTCAGACTTTGAAAAATGATTTTTATTAATTAAATAGCCTTTGTGCTCTTGATAATTGTTGGTTACACGACAAAAGTTTTTTATATACTTTTTATAAATTCCAAAATGGACTTTTGAACAGCTTATGTAGTTTTGTAGGAAGTTCGCATACTACTGGTATACAGGATTGATCTTCCTTCTGCCATAAAATTTCAAGGACAAAAATAACTATAGGTGTCAATTGCATTATTTTATTCTATAGCCAGAGTAAGAGTCCAGCCAAACCTTTATCTGCCTTTGGAAGAACTACAAAAGAAAATTTATCCTCGTCAGTTTCTATGGGTAAAAATAACCACTCAAATGCCTGAATCCCCACTATCGGAATAGACTTAAGCTAGCTCGATCAAACTTGTTTTCCATATGCCCATCGATTCCCTTCTGTATTTCCATGGGTTTAGCAGGTACTTAGATGTTCAACGTGATAGTGATATTCTTTCCTTTGCTCAACCAAGCCCCCAAACTGTGCCCTCCTAGATTAGCGACCGAGACCATTTGATTGCAATAAGCTGCAACATCTTGACAAATTTTGATTCTCATCACTATAGGTCTCATCTCACAGATAAGAAATCATTGGCACAACTGTCTCATGGGTTGTTGATTTCTGTGGATAAGAGGCAGCATGCTAAGATCCTCGATCTGAGATCGATTTTAGTTCTTTTTAGTTGTTCAGATCATGCCTTTTTCTAGCTCATGACATTCACTGTTGTTCTCTCCATTTTGCATCAAATAATCTCAAGTCAACACAGCTTCAGAAATGAAAGTCGAAATAAAAATATTATTTCACATGGTGCATTACTTTTACCGAGTCCCCCCAACGAAAAGTTCCTTTCCTGCCCTTATATTGCTCTTTAATGCATTGCCTAATGTAATGAAGGAGCAAAAATTACATTCATACTAATATCCAAGTTACGCCCTTATATTGCTCTAATGAAGGATCAAAAATTACATTGATACTAATATCCATGTTACAAGAAAGTGTCTCAAACCATCATTGTTACAAAAAATGTTTCTCAAACAAGGTTTTTAGCATAATTACCTTCCTTATGCTCATGGCAATGTCACCCATATAATATGAACAACTCAATGTCAAATTTCGCTCTGGACTTGCATTATCTGTAACATGAAGTTAAACAATTTCAGTCAGTCAATGTTACAATTTTTCAATTTTTCAGATATAATATATATAGATGTGACTAAAATAGAAGGCAATTGCCAATCGGGTGAGGAGAGAGATTTTTCATGAGGGGGACAAGACCCCACGATTGCCCTCTGAACCAAGTCTTATTCCCAATAAATTTGGGGTCAACAATATGAACACATTTGCAGTTTCTTTCAGTTCACTGCTAGATCCACCGAGAGAAGATAATGGGGTGAAGATAAATAAAAAATTAAATGCTCCATCTTAAGCCATATAAAACAAGCTAAAGAACAAATATTACAATGGAGGAAAAATGTGTATCATATGAGTATCAGATCCAAAAACCAAAAGAAACTCCTTTGAGCACGTCCAGGGTAAAAAATTAGAATTCCTTGTACAAAAGCAGAAATTTTGCCTATAGACCATGTGTTGCAAAACGGGAAAAGGCGAGAGAAAATATTCTGGAGATATTTAATCCCTTTAACCTTTAACCCCTCACTCGCTCAACTTATGTTGAGAATTAAGGTATTGAATAGGATTGGTGGTCAAAATAAAGGATAAACTCCTTGGTAACTGTGGAATTCCAGATCTTATGTCTTAATTTCTAGGAAATCCTGCAGCTGTAAATTAGTTCCCCAATTAACGGATGTTATTTTTATCAATTCCCATTCTTAGGCATTTAGTTAGCAGAGTATTTTAGGAAATTATTTTTTTTCCTGATTTAAGGAAGTGATCTATTCCTTCCATTTTCTTATAAATTGTACATTCTTTATCATCAGTGAAGTGAATAAGAATTACACATTCTTCAGTAACAGATAGTATCGTAGGTAGAATACTGTTGTTTAATCTCATTGAGTTTATCACTATAATAGGATAGGCTGGCTAATTCAAAAATTCAAAAATGAGCTTAAAACAGGGATATGAATCATTTTCTGCTAGGAAGGCTTTACGAGCTACATTGATCCAAAGAAATTCACCCTTCTTCATGCACTTAGTACAAGGGTCGTGATCATTCATGAGTTTCCTTTACCTTATCGGGGTCTGCAGAACTACCTTTGGCAATACAATGAACCTTGGAATTCATATTAAGAATATTTCTTGAATTTTGCACACAACTTTTTGGCTCAAAGAGTATAAAAGACCTGCCTGCATAAGGTTATCTAAATGTTCATCCTTCAACTCACTAGAAATATGAACATCATCATAATTAAAAACAAGAAATCTCCCAATAAATGGTTGTATACCATATTTCACAACTCTCGTGGAAGTGCTAGGAGCGTTAGACCTCCCAAATGTAAAACTAACCACTCATACAAGTCATATGCTAAGTTATAAATCATCCCCGGGTCTAATCTTGATCTGATGGTATCAACTATGAAGGTATATCTTGCAGAACTTAGTGGGCCCATATAACTCATCCAACATATCCTCAAGCCTAAGAATGGGAGGTAATTTTGTTGATCGTCACACATTCTCCAAGATCTTTCTTTCTTTAAAGTGAGTAAAATAAGCACACCACACAGGGTCACAAGGAATGAGCCTTTTCCTTAGTGCCTATATTTACCTATTCAACTTGGCTCTCTACGCTATAATGATAAAAAGAAACTGTGATCTTACAACTATGTATATTGCAAGCACGTTGTATGTCTAGCCTGTGTGGAAGCTCATCACACGATTTCCTTCGAAGTATGACCTAAATTATTGTCTAATAGTACTTCTCACAATACCTCCGCGAGTCAGAGTTGGATTTCAGCACCCGAGACGTTGCAACAGAAACTGCATAAGCTGAATCACATTATTTCAGACAGTTTTAAGGATAGTTCTGAGAACGCTATTTACATTTTAACAGGATGTACTATTTACAAGAAAGAAAATATATGTTGTAGTCACATGAGGTGCACAAATCAATGTACCTTCTAAATAATTTGCACATGACAAGACAGCAACACTCCCCTTCCGATCCGAAACAATGGCAGTATTAACATCCACAAGAACACAATCAGCAACTAGCCTCTGGACAGGATCACAATAAACTTGCTCCAGTTTTCTGGAATCCTGGTAGAAACAATAAATGGAAGTTTGTACCAGATCAACACCAGACAAAATAATATATGCCACCCCCATTTAATGGAAGTTTGTACCAGATCAACACCAGATAAAATAATATATGCCACCCCCATTTAATTTTTCTAAACCACATAAAAATGACCTGTCTAGGTCTCAAAATAAAACCTTGAACAAGAAAAAGGAAAAAGCAATGAAGTTTAGATAACAAAGTGGGGAGTATATAATTTAAAACATAATACGATGACTGATCTTTATCCATAATTAAATTACTTGAAATTGACTTTAGTGGTTAAATAGACAATTTCCGGAAAGCATTATCTCGTAAATCCATTTTACTTTTTAAGATTTTTAAGGAAATCTAAATCAAGTAATACTATTTTAAAAATGTACAATTGTGCAAGGGCCATATGCAGATCAATTTTTTTATAAATAATTAATTTTTGTCCATATAGCATCTGAAAGGCAAGATATATGTCCTAAATAGTAGATCTACCCTGCAAAACTCAGAAGTAGCTTGGTCATTTTACAACATTGGATCTGCATAGAAACTTTTTATGTGCAAAACATTTGAAAATGTACAAAATAACAAAAAGGTAAAATCAATCCTCTGTTTGTTGGTGTAATAATCCTTTTCATGAGAACAATCTAACTTGTGATACACGTGGTAGGAAAACAGGAGTAGCCAGTTACCTCATGATATGAATAGAAAAGAACACCATCACGGCAATCACCGACAGCTATCCTGGTGAAATATGCAGTCAAGGTCATGATCATAAAACGTGTTCGTCCAACAGCTAATCTTCTCACCCGATGGGAGTTATCATTTGGAAAACCGCAAACATAAAACTGAAAAAAAAAAAAAAAAATCCCATCCGAGAACCTTGAGACACAACTCAACTATCACCTTCAACATGACAGTATTACAAGCACTAAAGAATATGATGAAAACCCTAGAAAATGTATTATATAGAAGACTTTTCAAATTTGATACATAATTAGGGTTTTAGTTTCTCTAGTATTTTGATGATGCTTCCCACCAAAATTTCTATAGATTATCTAGTATTTTGATGGATTATCTCTTTCTCTTTCTTTTCTCAATCTTGTTCTTGTTCGATTCTGTTAGTCATGAATTTGGTATCAGAGCCAAGAGCTCTCCTTTCACCAAAGTATTGTTACTGCGTGTGTTGTGGTTAAGGGAAAGCGTTTGCAACAGCCATTCAAACCCACTCACAACCACACCAACCACCGCCTCTGCCATCTCCAATAGTTCATCTCCTTCCCTAGCTACCAATCTCCAAATCCTTTTCAACAGTCAAAAAAATAAATAAGGGAAAACAACAACAGCCAAATAAATAAATCAAAAAATCAAAACAAAAAGTTGCTCAAAAAATACGACAGAGAGAGAAAAAAGCAAGCTAGTTGATTTACTAGTTGTAGTTCTTTTAAGCAAAAATTAATTTAAAAAACATTTCTCTTTAGTTCAATTTAATCAAGAAAAAAAAGAAAAAACCTCAAATAAAAATAAAATTGTTCCGAGTTTTGGATTTTTGTTCCTACATTGTGCTTGTTAAGTAATAACTTGCACTTACTTCAAATAACTTGCTTTGTCTTGACACTTCACTAACACCACAAACAATTCATATAACTTTTAAAGCTATACCAAGCCCCTCTTATAACTACACCAAGCACGTGTCATTAAACCGATAGCATATCTTCCCCTCAACTATAGAACTTTGATGGTTGCGCTAGTCCTGGATTATTTCTTGATTAGCTCGATAATCTTGAACGGTTCATTGAATATGAGTGACTCCCGTCATATTTGACATGCTAATATGTCACTTCTCATATGCTCGGTAATACGTTTTGGTAATATTGATCATTGAGATCAATATCGTGTCATTTTTGTGATGAGATGAAACGAATATTAAGTAATAGATACACCCTTTTGTATTATCGAACTAAGTTGCTAAATTAATTATTTTTAAACTGTAGGCAAGATATGTTAGTGACTAGTCATGTAGCCACTTCAAAGTGATATTGTAGGGTTTTTATATTTATGAAGCTCTCCACGTCACAATATCTAGGTTTCTCAGGTTTGAATCCTGAAATCACGCGTGACAACATTCTCACACCCCAAGCCTTAGATGAAACTTACCAACCGGCCAATCTATAGGACACATCCTTCTGTTTTTGCCAATCATGACAATCTCGTTCCTCAATCCTTAGATGAAACTTACCAATAGGCCAATCTATGGGACATATCCTTCTGTTTTTTCTGATCATGTCATATGCTAGGCTTACCACCCAGTCCCAACAATCACTTCCTAAGTCTAGTCGTGTCGGTCCTCATCATGAATGAGAAAATGAGGATTATTGAGTGAGAATGAGAGTTTTGAGAATTATCTCGTATTCCCTTACACGTCTTCAACATAGTTGACCATAACATAGTTAAAAAATTACCTTTAACATTGCCACATAAGCCAGTCATTCCACATATCTTCGCCTTCGTACCGAAATTGTTTATTGCCTACTCCTATGAACAAACTTACCAGTAACATTAGCGTTACCTCAATTACGTGAAATTTGCCAAGTTGCTACATTTCTTTTCAAGGCCATTGTTGATTGCAAACTTTTCCTATCGACATTCAATTGTTGCATACTAATTACCATCACACTACATTGGCTCGAACTCTATTGCTTCTTTACCTAATTTTCAGGTTAAGATAAAACATAGATTACTTAAGTAATAAAATTATGAGCTTGCTTTTGAGACACAATTTAGGCACAGATGCATTCACGTTGATTTTTATGCCTTATTACGTTTTTCTTTTATACGATTTTCTAAACATGTAGAGAAAAAATTATCACACGAAAATAATCCATCTGACTGGGGCCATCACTTAACTGAGGGTTTTGTTTTCACCATAACAAAATTGTTTCCTTGTCAGGACACATTCAAACCACCAGTGTTGCATTCATTTATTTTTGAACGTCAATTTATCGTGCTAATGCGAATTTTGTGGTAATATTTGTGGATGAGTTGCACAGTTTTTTTTTTCATGTTCTTTATCGCTATATGATTAAGAGGAAAGATTGTCCTCTTGGTTAGATTATATCGATCTTAGGATGAGGGTAGATTCGATTGTCATCATATGATTTCGTTATTTGGTCCAATAGAAAAATGGCTCTTTGGTTAAAAAGTTGCAGCATATCTCGTCAAATTCAAGTTCTCTCAATTGAGGAGAAATGATAAAAATCCTAGAAGATATATTATATGAAAGCCTTTCCAAATTGGATGCGTAACCAGGTTTCAGACTCTAGTCTATTAATAAATTTTTTAACCTTAAGGGGTTGCTCAATTGGTCAGGCCTTGAGTTTGCTCCCCAATGATCACCAGTTCGAGTCCCCTCAGGGTTATTGAGGTGAGTACCCGACCGTAAACTTCGCCCGTGGGATTAGTCGAGGTGTGCTCAAGCTGGCCCAAATATCCACGGTTATCAAAAAAATAAAATAAATAAATTCTTTAATTTTTTGTTGGATTCTCCAGTATTTTGTTAGATGTTTCTTACATAAATTAGACTAGTTATAAACCTATATAAAGGATTTTATGCTTTGTAATAAGACACGACTTTGATATGAAATAAATAGAGAACTCTCTAAAGTATTAACTTTTCTCTCCCTATTCTCTTTCTTCTCTCTTCCTTTTTCTTTTCTCAACCTTTTCCTTGTCGATTGTGTTCGTTAACAGAATTTCATGACTTACAGAGTTACCAGCAGAAGCTAAGAAATAACGACCAAGGTAAGGGCAGACAGCAAGAACCATCCCTGGCCAGATGGTTGAATAAGCCAATCGCAAGTGCCATGCTTCGGTTTCTTCAAGTTTGATCCCATCAGAGCTATTATCCCCTGGGCTGCTGCAGAGACTGCTGCTAGAAAGTTGTTCGGCCGCATAACCACCAACATCACAAAAAGGTGAACTCCGTTGGGACGATGAACCAGCCTTTGAATATAGCATGGTGCCACTGCTCTCTGAATTTCGCATATGTTCAAGACAGAGAACCACCAAACGGCCTTTCGTGCTGTTTAAATCCATACAGGAACACTTGTGAAGACATAAACACAATACAGGAGACTCCATCAAGAATATAAATGACAAATAACTATATCAGGATTTAGATCAACAGATGTATAGAAGAACTCTTTGAAGTGTTAGAGAAACAGTGCAGCATGAACAAAATAAGGTTGTAACAAACATAATTAACCTCTCAGCTTCTCCACTGGGCATTATAGCTGGACCAGCTGATTGGCTAGTTCCAATCACCAAAACACGTTCATCTCCAACCTTTACTAACTCCATGCATTTTCCAATCTCCCCAGGTTCAAATTTGAAAGATGACAACACTGACCCACTCAAAGGATCTATGCAACAAACATCGGATGAACATGATTCGTCATCTAATTCAGTCCTCATGACAATCAACAACCTACTTTCGCTATGATATAAAACTTTCCTTGGAGTGCCGCCAAGCGGAAACTTTTGCACATTAAGCCTCTTACTTGGCACCATTTCCACCTGAGACAATTAATCAGTGTCATGATGTGAAGTGTTAATGACATGAAATTCGTAAACAGAAGGCATTTAAAATAAGATAAGAGATACAAAACCACTCATCAAGACTTCTCTTACAAACATAAGCAAAAATGTAACTTTTGTTCGATAAAAAACTTAAATTATGCCCAGTGGTATTAGTATAAATGCTGCAACTGCAAAACTCTTTGAGAGCAATACGTATAGGTTCTACAACCAAATAATTCCAAATGTTTAAGTTTTGAGTTAATTCGGCTTGATTTAAAAGTTTCTAGCATAGTCGCTGTAAAATGAAAAGCTTCAAACTCCAACCGAGCAGTAACAATCTCTACCAATGCACACATGCTATTCTGAAATTTTACCGAGATGCAGCGTTAGTGAGGCTATCAAAACTGTGCATAGACAGTAAAAAGGTCTTGATTTAGGATAAGTCAGCGGAATGAGCTGCAATTTGTAACATGAAGCAATATCGTGCTTCCATTTTACCTTCAAAGCGGTGTAAATCATTGAAGTGTAAAATGTGTGCCTGTTTACCAGTCTCCTGACTATGGTAGTGAGGTAAGTCAAATCAAGGCAACAAGGAACTACTTGCATTCAACAAGGTAGCTTATCTTATAGAGAAAGATATGTGTGTGATTTCTCTAAAGTATAACAGAAAAATTCAGGTCTCGAGTCAGTTGGAATCTGCAAGCTACCAATCTTTTGTCCTTTTGAACCTCAATTTGTCATCTATTGATTTGACATGAAATTCTACCGGGTCATTTCATGTTTGTAAATTAACGAGAGAAAACAAGAATACACCTCAAAATATGAAGAGGGTAAAAAATTGTTTCAAGCCTAATGTATGAATACTATTTTCCGAATTTCAGGATCATATGGAAAAAGATTCCCAGTAAAACTATGGTTCAATTAGAATGAACAGAGAAAGAACAGTCATTTCCGCCTTTGAAAGTGGTATCACAAGTATTAATAATTTAAAAGCTCTTCTTGAAAGAGACTACCGTAGCAATGCTTACGAGAATTTTTTTATTTTGATCAGGGAGTGAAATGCGACATAGAGCAGCTGACCAAGGGATGAGCTACCTAGCAGGCATATCACCTCACAACCGTGGAAAGGCTTTTAAAGGAATAGGGGCAGTTTTGATGCTGAGCTCTACTTCCATCGATATAGGCTCTAGTAGCTCATGATCTGCCTAACTGGCCCAACTTTCTTCAGGAAGCAACCTCTCGCTTGGAATCGTGATCAAAGGAGTATTAGAAGAAAAAAATTTGTCAAGAGCAGAAAAGCTCTTCTTATATTTCTCTTTGTCGAGTCTCTGTAGGATACTTGGCCAAAGCAGGTATTCACATTTAAATCAGCTGGGATTTGCTTCGGTCTTTCATGAGAAGATATTTTCACATGCTACCTACAAGTCAATTCATGTGACACTATTATCATTTTCTAGGACAAAACAGCTTAAATCTACTCTATCCTTGCATATTTTGCAACAGAAACTACAAAAGTTTTAGCACTCTTAATTTTCCCAAATCCTAAGGAGATTACATTAACCAATTCCCCCCAGATATGTTGTCATTTCTAAGCTACTTACTGATTAGTTTGTGGTTTGTCTTGAAACAAATTTGCTGTCATAGAGGAACTCATTTAATCCATTTCTTAGACAAGATATACTTCTACTTCATACATTATCTACTATACTAGAACCATTTATAGTATTGATCTAAATAAAGAATGTCATTAAAGGAAAAAAAGCACAAAGGCAGTGTCAAATTGAAAATTGGAGGTATCATACTGTTCATTGACCCTCGAGAAAAAATTGTCTACCCTACCACTTTTTCACCTCCCCAGTAGGGCAAGCTTGCTCTGTAGTAATTCTAGAGGGTAAACAAAACTTTTCACAATTAATGAGTCTCGAATGGAGTTCTTCATTCACTTTAGATTATTATTTTGGCAGACACCTAGAATTTTCATTAATACTTTGGCAGAAGGGAGTACATCTATATTTCAGTCTATCATTATTTTCTCTCCATGGTCTGTGTGTAGATATGTATAAATTCCACTCAATATTCAGTCAGAGATGATACACTCTGGGAGACGTGCGCTCTTTCTGGGAAAATATGACACCAAATATAGTTGTAAAAGGTGGAAAAAAGAAGAGAGAAAAGTATTCAGTAGCACTAATTGGATAAGAGAAATTGTTATTACCAAATGAAGACTGTTCTCTGCAACAAATAGAACTCCTCTGGGGCATTCAATTGAGGACACAGGAGTGAGATGAGTGGAAGGTTGAAAGGAAATTGATGTATAGGATAGACTGTGCCTAGCAGTCTGCAAAAACCAAGGTCTATCACTGAGAGCAATCATGTCAGCATCAAGGGAATCACTCAATGGAACCAAGAAAACAGGTGTGATACCAATACGTCGCACTGCAATAAGCTCAAGACTAACTGGAAAGTCTCCCTTAGCCATCATAGGTGAATTGGACGTAAAAATTAGTGGGACTCTATAGTTTGGATATATGGGTTTCAATGAGGTGTGGGAATTTACCAAGCAGGAACCAACAAACTTTTGATGACTGGGTAACTCGGTAGAGGAAACTGCAGAGTCAACAGGCCACTCAAACCTAAGCAGCATCCCATTCCTTAATCCAGAAAGAACATACAGACGATCAACTAAGACAAGCCTTACATCTTGAGGAACACAGCCACTAATAGCAGTTCCCACACTGTTGGTTAATGAAATGATCCCCGTAGCAAGAACTTTCAGGCCCTTATCAGGTGTGAAGGATACGACTTCTACTGAAGGCTTATGGGTACCAATAACGAATATATTATCGACGTTAATTTCAACTGGTATGGCGTTATTAGCATAATTCATCGGAGAGTGCTTCAGGCATCTTTGAGGTATGGAAATACAAGACAACTCATTCTGCAATCTTACACACTGCATCTGATATACTTCATGATGATAAGCCGATGAAGATCTAACACCAAGAATGAATAATAAGTACGGGCTGGAAGTCGCTACGACAATCAAATTGCATCCAACCGCTCCAAGACTTAGAGTCATATTATCAGGGAACCATGACGTGCATACTGGAGATGACAACGGAACACCTTCTGGATGCACAGCCCTAACAGGCACACAAAGTCTAATTCCACATTGGTGAATCTGGACCATCACACCATCAGCCACGAGGCCACATGCCAAAGTACAGACATCGGGCTGAAAACCAACTGAATCAGTCACATCAGTGAAGCTTAGACCAACGGAAAGTACTCTCGACTCTTCAACAAATGATAGCACAAGAAAAGAATGATAAGGATCAGAAACTTTCATTTTAACTGTCCAAGTACCAGTTACACAATGATAAATAGAACTAGTTTTCAATAACTTCTCCACACTGATACCACTCCGAATGACTCGTAAGGTCCCCTCGGGTGCCATCCCAGAGCAGGCAAACATTTGATCATGTTTTTCATCAGGGTGATCAACAACTGACATATCCAAGATTGGTGCAACGCTTTGAATCGGACTTCTGTACTGTAGTAATCCATCTTCCAATTTTAAGACCATTCCATCAGACATGTCAACAATTGCAGCCAAAAACCCACCCTCAACCCATAACAGGGCTTTAGATGGTGGGCCTTTGTAAAGACAATCAGATAGATTTACTCTAAGGCCATCAGACTCAAAAAAAACTTGAATCATATAGAGTTCTCCAGTATCTGCACTGAAAATCATCCTAGGGTTAGTTGAGTTACCAGGTTCCCAACTCCACGAGCAGACATAATTGGAACCTGGTTTTGTGCTATAATCATCAACATTCATGGGATCATCATTTTTATTCATGTCACTAAGCTCCAACAAGGCTGAGGCAGCAACACTATAGATTCCTTCTTCATCCATAATATCAGGTATTCTAATAGTGTGTTCAACAAAACTCTGTTCCTCCGCTAAAGGAGGTGTAAAATTTAAGCTTATTCTGTAGACACAACAAGGGTTATGAACATCCCTAAAATCCATTAAGAGAGCATCGCCAGCCCTGAACAGGAAGGCACATCCATGAGAATTAGGGACTTCAACTATATGATGTGCTAGGGGTCCAGCTTCAGCAAACTGATATATTACATGGACGGCTTGTTTGACAATATTCCATTCCAATAACAAAAGCTCATTCCGGTAAAACGATCCCCTCCTGCGGAACAAGAACTTTGCCTTTTAAGGATATCAAATGAACTTGTAAAGAAGATGAAAATTATGTCAAACACAACCAAACAATAAGAGAACAAGATTATAACATGGACAATACAAAAATGTTTTGACATTCTCAATGCAGATAGTTATCACACCTATTCAGAAGAATGGCTAACACAGGGTTTTGCTCTTCACTTAATTGATGGTAATCTTTTGAGATGAAGCACATGCTCCATATAGTACCAGAAATATTAGCAAAACCACTAGCAGTTGTCAAGCTGCCTTCATTTTCAGGAGGACAAAAGATTCTCTGTAACCAACACGTGTAAAGGATTTATCAGAAAGTTCATTGTCATATCCAATCAACAATGTTGAGCTTTTAAAGGATTGCAAAATAAAAAACCCCAGAAACAGAGGGCATGAACAAATTTAACCTTATCAATGATATCGCCATCAGCAGACATTGAGATCGAGAAAATAGCCAACCTGTCTTCATATGCACTAGCAGCAACATAACAGCCGCTATAGAGAGCAAAGCAATAAAGAACCTCCATGAATAACAATTCTACGAGCTCTGAGTGATAGCAGAGTGACATTTATTGCAGAGAAGAAAAACTGATATATTGAGATTTTTGTAAGAAAGCAACTCGCCTGGAATCAACAGCTAACATCCTTCCAAGATGATATCTTGAGTTTCCAGGAGAGGAAAGTTGAATGTGGGTCAACGGGAAAAACCTAGAGAAACAAAGCCACTGCTCACTCAAGTATCCAGGCTGAAATAAACTCAAACCAGCAAGAAAAATAAATCAAAAAATCTTTCTTTGAATGCAAAGAAAAAAAAAAGTGATACTTATTACTAAAGAAAACCTGTGCATTTCGTTGCAAAAGGAGAGAAATGATAGCTTCCCTGAATCAGAAAGGACTACCAATATATCCTTCCCCAGCAACTACAAAATAACAAGAGCCCGTGATCCCTGATCATGTACAGTTCCCAAGTATGAATTTAGCAAAAATAGATAACAAAATAAACCTTTGGACTTTGTGCTTGAAACCTCTCGTTCCATGGGAGAGCAGCAAGATCTTTTATAGTGCCAAACACAGGTTGGTCAGAAATAGATTGAACAATCCCATCGTTGTCGATTATCACCATCTCTATGGATGTCTCCTGAAACAAGGTTTCTTAGTAGCATCAGATTTCCATCTTGCATGGCAATTAAATAGAAAATGTGCTCATGTCCACAAGCAAAGAGTTGCATTCATCTAAGTCAGACATAATGTAATACAATCTTCTATCTCACCACATGTCCAATTAGTAACAGATTACTGTTAATGTAGCTTCCCTTTTCAACATTCTTAACCTATATTATTTTCTACAATCCAAAAAACACAGATTAAAGAAAACCCACACTGGTTCATTAATTTTTTCATCTCTTACATACACATAAAAATAAATAATACCACGTGCGGATGGAC
Source organism: Fraxinus cuspidata (assembly GCA_903798385.1). Classification (NCBI taxonomy): domain Eukaryota; kingdom Viridiplantae; phylum Streptophyta; class Magnoliopsida; order Lamiales; family Oleaceae; genus Fraxinus; species Fraxinus cuspidata. The sequence continues at coordinate 36,959 of CAIGRP010102628.1, read as the reverse complement.
ATCCACATACTTATACACTTGAATCATCGGCAGCAGTTAGGAGCACAGTTCATAGGAATTAAGTTTCTAATATCTTAAACTGCCCACGATCCAAATAGAGAATTTTTTTAACGTGATGCGTGAACTGGGCAACCAATAAAAATGAAAATGGGAGAATGAACGTAGAGAAGACCTTGCCGAAAATGACATCGTCGGAGGAAGAGGACCGGAAGTTGCCGCGAACGACTTGAAGAACGACGCTGCTTGTGAGTACTGTTTTGGCCAAATAAAAAGCGGCGGAGTTACTGTTGGAGGATGATCGTGATTTGCTACTGTAATTGTTGGTTGCCCCTGGTGTCGATGATGATGAAGATTCTTCCTCCGAAACTGCCATTTTTCCTCCTTTTTGGTGCTCCGATGAGTTGTGGATAGATAGACAAGGGTTTCAATGCAAGTTCGGTGTAAATAGAGCCCAAAACCCATTTTTATTTTATTTTATTTTTGTGAAAAAAAATGTATTTTAGAATAGTAATTTGATGAAAAATATATGACTAAAAAATAAAGAAATTTTGTAATTTACGTATAATATTATTTTATTAAATAATGTGTGATTGAAAATAAAAGAAATAAAAATATATTTTAAAAATATTGAGTACCAAACGAGGGCATAGATTTGCTATTTGGTATTCGATCGATTAAAGTCAAACGACGAGAGAAGCTCCGTTAATTTTGATATATTTTTAAAAAGTAGATTTTTTTAAGATTATGTAAAATTTCCAGAATAAGTTGTTAAACGTAGAAAAAAAATTATAAATGTTATGAAAATTACAAAAGGAAGTTAGAAATATCATTGGAATATATAAATAAAACAATAGAAAAAAAAATATTACAATAAATAGAATAACAATAAAAGAGGAGAAATATGGTTGTTGATATAGTAGCGGCACTGAAAGACATCGAAGCCTATGTTGCACACAATTTATTTAACACAAATTCGTTTCGTATTGTGGTGCAGTAAGACTAATAGTGTTTGTTTCCAATGATACAACAGTTGAAAGTAGTTGAGTAGAACATTGTCACTGCATTAGACGAATTGAGAATGCTTACACTTCTATCACAGAGTTTAAATAAAATTTTATAAACCATTAAGAACAAGATTCTTAAAAACAAAAGGAGAAAATAAAACTCTCAAATTTTGGTGTATGGAATGAAGAGGAGAACACTTCCTTGTATAGTATCAGGATGAGGGAGTTTCAATTTCTTATTTTTTCATTAATACAAAAAATGTTACAACCATTAGAGCTTTATAACCACCAATTTAATTGAAATTTAACTAGAAAGTTGAACACCAATGTTGCTATAAAGCTGGAGGTTGGCTTCATCATTGATAGAGTTGTCATTCGAAATGAATACGAAGTGGCGTTAGCTGTGTGGTCAAAGAGAATAGCACATTATTCATAGTTGAGACTATGAAAGCTATTGCAATACGGGAGGAGCTACTCTTTGCCAAATAGTGTGATTTCAAATTGATTTGGTGGAAAGGTACTCTCTTCGAATGGTGCAAAGCCTCAAATCGAAATTTCAGTTTATTCAAAATGCGATTGTGCTCATGAACTTTCTTCTTTATTTTCGGATGGTTGTAGTTCGTGTTTCTCTATTCCTTGGGAGGAAAATAGAGTAGTCCACAAAGCAGCGTCTTTTTTGTATTTAGTTCTCCATTTGGAAGTTGACTTCATTGCATTCCACTTATCTTTTTTGTGTGTTGATAGCTACAATGAGTTAATGATGTAGTTCAATTGTCACACAAAGATATGGAGTTCTAAAATAAATATATCCTTCTATATCATCGTCTTCAGAGAAAGTAGCTCGATGATTTTGTTTAAAACGACAAAATTTCTCATCATATCTAATTTTTTTTTACAGTTACAACACTGTGGTTTTCCTTTAAACCAATAATCATTTTCAAAATGACTTTTCCTTTTACAAACCTCATATGGAGGATACTTGTCTTATTATCAATTTCTTTTTCTTGAGTTTCTTTATTTTTAGAATTTTCTATAAATATTCTCTCACCTTCTTTAAATTTCTGAAGCCGCATATTAACTATAAATTGAAAAGCGTTTTCTGTGTCCATTTCATAATGTCTTTCTATTCTTCTTTCACTAGTTTCCAGTAAACCTATTAATTATGCAATTGTTAATTTATCTATATATATACACTTCTCAATAGCTGCAATAATGGATCATATTTTCTGTGCAAGTAATTAAATTTTTTCCAACAATTTTCTTTTTAATAACATTATCTCCATAAGATCTTAGTTGATTTATTATTTCATCTATTTTTGAATAATAATCTTTAGCGGTTTCAGAATCTTTCATTTTTAGATTTTCAAAGTTCATTCTTATAGTTTGAGACAGCAAGTACGTACCTTGTCACTGCCGTAGAACTCCTGCTTCATTTTATCCAAGCTTCTTTTGCATTTTTAGCTCCTATGATTCTCGAAAAATATGTGTCCGTCAAGCTCATTTGTAGAACAAGTAGTGTTAGAGAATTTTTTTGTTAATCCTCTTTAAGTTTCTTCTTTCTTGTAGCTGTTAGATTGGAAATGTCATCTAGGTTATTATACAGGTCATTGATGACATTCCATAAATTTTGCGCACAAAAATTGGTCTTCATTTTAATGGACTATAAATTGTAGTTGTCTCAATTAAATATTGAGACATAAATTTATGAACGAAAAAGCGTCAACTTTAATGAAATAGTTAAAGGAAGAATTTATAATTTACTGAAATAGGAGTTTAGAAAATGGGCTTATTACAATGAAATGGCTGTAAGTTTGTTTTTTTTTGGTCTTTCTCTATTATTTCATTTGAATCCACTACCTCCTATTTATAGGCATACAAAGACGGTAGAATCAATTCTAAAAATTTCTGTTTTTTTCATTATTTTATATTTTGCTTGCTTCCCGAGAATCTCTAGTGAATTCTAGATAATTCTTATAACCTCTAAACTTTTCTTGTTTTCTAAGTTATTCTAGAAATTCTAGAAATATTAAACAAAAACTTCCTTGTTTGAAGCTCCTGAAAGTCTTTTACACCTCTTTGATCATAAATACCGATTCCCTGAGGCCTATTAGTGATTACCTTATAGAGGCGGGAGAGAGGTTAGGGTTTACATTGATAGCTTCAATGGTGATTTGAGGGTTTCCAATTTTCCCGTTCATTGTGTCATTCTTGAACAAGTAGGAGATTTCGTCTATATATCGAGATAGTCCCAAATGCTTGTCTAATGCTAACTTATTTTTCTGTTTGTGTCTAGAAAATCAAATACCTTATTCTTTTAAACTTCTTAAGCTCGTCTAGAAGATGAAGTGGTTAAGAGATTGTAATAGTTATTTCACTGCTAAGCGTTTTCTGTAACGTGAACTATACCGCAAGTGTACGGTGTCAAGTTTTGTAATACAGTGATGAAATGGAAAATGTGGAACCCATAGGGATTGATACTTGATTTGACCGAGTACTATAATTTTTTAGTTTTTACTTTATTTAGACAATTAAAGTTGAATCAATAATGTGATTTTAATCTAACGTAAATGGAATAAAAATGGCAAGTGAATGGAAGCAAATTATCAAAAAGTTATCAAATTATGAAAGCCTAGGGAATGATTTCATCGCATCATCAACAATGTTTTTCAACCTATAACATTAATTCAATCAAAATTTTCTCAATTTATAGGCAAGAACCTTAAATTAGTTCTATTCCCTTTCTCGAGTGCCGAATATAATTAGTTCTATTCCCTTTCTCGAGTGCCGAATAGAACCTATCTCTATAGTTTAATTCCAATATCTCTATTCCAAATTAAATGTATAGAAATTATCAATGCACATGGTTCTTAATTCAAATAGCCTCAAAGATTCGTACTTTCTCTAGAGTGCCGAAATTTCCCTCTCTCGAGTGCTGAAATTTATGTATCAATTTATTCAACTAGTGGTCAATTAATTGAAAGCATTACACACAAAAAACACAAATTAATTAACAAAAAATCCAATATAACTAAATATATAGGAATCAAACACGTCTCAAGTCGATTACATCAATCTAAAGATTTAGTTCATAATTGAGATAATTGACATCATCAAATTAAACATAAATAACATGGATAAGAAGAAATGATTTAGAAAAACTAGTATTGCCTCTTGATTTCTTCCCCCATTGTTTCATTCATCCCTTCTTCAATTTGTTTCTTCAATATTCGTCTTTAGCCCTTCCTTCCTTCTAGCCGTCAAACAAAAGTCTTCTCCCCTTTTAATTAGGTCTTCAAATGTGCATTTATAGTTCCCCAAAGTTGCAAGTCGAATTGGAGGTGGACCAGGCCGAAAATATTTTGAAATTTCTTTTTTTTTTCACCTGTGAAGCGGCGCCATGATTTTCTGCTGTTGGCACCACGGCACCAGCAGTTTTAGTGATTTTTCATATTTGGGCACCCACACTTCTGCTTCATCTTCTGGTTGCTTTCTTTTTACTTAGTTTGCTCATCTTTTGGCCTCCATTCTCCAATCCATGCCTCCTTCCATGATCATTATCTTAGCTCCATTCCAAGCTCCAAACCACTCCATTTTCATCCAAGTTGTCTAACTACAAAACAACACGAACACATAAATCAAAACGCTCAAAAATGCTCAAGAACAAACCAAAAACTACGACTTAAAGGTACTTGTTTAATGAGTTAATTACACTCATCATTCACTTTTCATACTCTTTTGGATTTTAGCATCCTTTACTACCCCTCTTCAAATAACGATTTGAAAGGTAGGTTTTCTATTTGTCCGTCCTCATGAGAGAAAATTTCCTTTTGGATTAAGGAAATCTTCTAAGGTTTTCCATCTTCAACCGTCGATATCAGTTTCAGGCACTCTAAAAAATTAGTTGAAGCAATGATTTGGTTGGAGCTATTGCACGAGAAAATGGATAGTTCTCTTACTAACAAAAATCTTTGTCTATTGAGATCAGCCATCCTAGGGGTAGACTTTTACCTTCTTCGTCCTTTTTTTTGTTTTATCTATTAGTTATTTCTATGATTGTTACTTTATCAAGACTTTATTATTTGAAGTGACAGATTTTGATCATGCAGCTGTTGAGATAGCACAATTGACAGGGGAAATATAATTGAAGATTAAAAAACAAAGAAATTATGTTGCGGTTTCCATGTTGGTTCAAGACTCTCTCGCCCTAGCACTAGACTGTCCACTAACACAACTGTCAATTGATAAGTGCATTTTGTGCACTTATCTGAGCTATAATAATAAGTTTTTATACTGTCAAAATATTGATTTCTACTTAATTTATATTTATTTCCTTTTGTTTCAATTTTGGACATATTTCTCAGCATTTGGCAATGAACGGAATTAAAAATAGAGGAAATCTAAAGTTTGAGGACTAAAGTGCAATATCTTATAGTTGATTCGAACCACAAAATGATGATAGAAGATCAATGGGATCAATTGGATGGAGAAGTCAAATGATTGAATTATAATCAAAATGTTTTTACAAATCAATTTTTAGCCGCACAAGTTAAGCTCCATATTTCTTGTCTTAGATTGAGACCCATTTTTGGCATATCAAATGTTCGAATTGGAAAATTGATATTTTAAGATGAACTGTAGCCCTTTGAGTTAGCTATCCAATGCACTATGAATCACTTTAATCCGATATCGGAAAAGAAAGTTATCACAAATATAATAAAGTTAAAAATTTGGAAAATAAAAAAAATAGCCTGAGTATTGCCTAGGCGACCGCCAAGGCCAATCACAAAATAGATTTTTCCTTTTTCAAATTTTCACTTCTACAAGGAATCTTCTTCTTGGGCTTTTATTTGGACGACTTTTGGAGATCTTGGAACTCTTTTTAGCGGAGTAAAAATACAAATTGTTAACTTCAAATTAGGGTTGAACAATCGATTGCTTGGAGAGGCATAGTACAAAGACAAATTTGAATCAAAGAATTCCAGATGATGAATCTATTTTTTTTCCTTTTGTTTTCTTTCCCTTAGCATGTTAGGCTAAATTAGCTCTGTGCTAAGATTATGATGAAACTTGTACCATAAACATTTAATTCTTGATTTTATTTCTTTTGACATTTAAAACACATTTTTTTAATGGTTATCATGGATTTATTCTTCTCTACAATTATATGTTCAATAGTTGAACGAGAATATTGACTTGTTTTACCTTCGAGAGATTGAAAATAGTTAGACATAATGTTAATTATCGTAGAGTCCGATAGATGATTGAAATATACCGCTATACTCTATGTGATATTTAATTATTTACAAATCTTTAATGCATTCTTGTATGTTCATATCCGTCATAAAAGTATTCTTGTGTCACATATAAAGATATGTTTAATTCTATTCAAGAGATATTGTTAAACAAATTAGAAATATTTTCGATCTTCATAATTGAATCGTGTTCTCCAATTAAAAGATTTGAGGTTAAAGTGGATTGATATAAGGGGATTTAGAATTCTAGTGCGTTTTACATCATCATATTCTAATCACACTTCCATTAACTACAGCTTTGCAATGGTTTTATTTAATTTAGGTCTTGCATTCATACGTAAATTAGTTGGTTACAATTTAGTTATAGAAAAATCACAAAATTCCATTGTTTCAGTTAAGGCTAAGTCACTTCGAACTTAAATCAATACAATCTCTATGAGTACAATACTTGAACTCAAATTCATTTTATTATTTGTTAACGATCCCGTACTTGCAGTATTACAAACGAAAAATATTTTCATAGCAAGGATTTTATGTCGTTGCTGAGGATTGTATTTGAGTTTATTTTCATTTACCTTGGCACTAATTCGATCATTTTTTACTTTTATGTAATTTCCACATTTCACTTTATTTCAGTGCTCGAACTGCTTATCATTCAAGATTATTCTGCAAAGTTCGAGACACAACGAAACTAACACTGGTTGATCCGAAAATCAAACATACTTTTCATCGTAGGCGAAGATAAGAACAATAACAAAAGACCAAAAACAATAACAAAAGATGATCAATGAACAAAATAATATGGTTATTCAAGTAAATGAAGCGGTGGTTTCAGATAAATGGAATATGCTAGTTAGGGATTTCATGACTCCGCAAATCATTCAGAGCCAGTCTAGCATCGTTTATACTCCGTTTGGACAGCAAAACTTTTAGATGAAGACCAACATCATCTATTTCTTTTAGAATGGACATCAATTTTATGGCAGGCATATGGGAATCCACACACGCACGTCTCTCGATCTCTGGAGATATGTTAACACTTCAAATATCAAGGGATTTTAGATGATACTATCAAGTTAAGATTATTTTCACATACTCTCCGTGATATAGCTCTTGAATGTTTAGATTCACAACCTATTGCCAGTATGACTACCTGGAATGACTTGGCTAAAAAAATTTGCACAAAATTATTTCCAGCAGCTAAGATAGCAAAGTTGAAGCATGACATATCTATATTTCGACAAGAAGAAATCGAATCCTTTGATGAAGCTTGGAACATATATAAGAGCATGCTTTGAAAATGTCATCATCACGACATTAGTAAAGGGCTCGAGTTCTAATTTCTATGCAGGTCTACTTCCATCTTACAAGAGTAAGGTGGACCCATGGCTCCTTATTCACAAAGACAATTGATGAAGCCTTGTAATTATTTGAGAGAGTAGCTACTACAATAGACATGTGAGCCTTGGGTGGGTTGTTCATAAGAAGGCAATATGAGTGTATGAGGTGGAAACTTATACGATATTATCTACAAAAATTGACTTATTAGTTCATAAGGTTAAAAGCATATCGCAATAATCTAACGCACTAAGGCAAAGCAACCAAATTGTAAAGAATTCAGAGCAAATCATATCACATTAGATTGTCCAATTCTTATACAAGATATTGAATACAATGAATATGTACAAAATAGTTAGAGCAAACAAAATAATCCATATTCTGACACTTTCAACCTTGGTTGGAGGAAGCGTCAAAAATTTTCTTCCAGTAATCAAAATCCCACTACGTTGCAGGGTTATCAGTAACCGCAATTTGAGAAGAGAATTCTTTTAGAAGAGATGTTTAGCAAATTTATGGAAAAGACAACACCATATGGAGGCACAAAATCAATTTATGAGAAGGATGGAGACAACCCTTCAAAATTAGATTGCTACAATCAAGAACCTGAAAACTCAAACGGGACAGATGGTACTTGCTATATAAGGTAGGGCACTAGATACATTGCTAAGCAATACTAAAAGAAATCCTAAATAGAAGATAAAGGTCATTTTAGAGAATGAAATAATTGAGGATCCACCTATGAAATACAAAAGACGAATCTTGAAGAAGAGATCTTCAGAAAGCTTCATATCAATATCCCGTTACTGGAGGCCACATCTCAAGTACCAATCTATACAAAGTTCCTGGAGGAAATGTTATCGAAGAAAAAACCTTAGTGAATTTGAAACCATTGTGCTAAATGAGGAGTGCAACACTATCTTGCAACATAAACTATCTCGCAACATAAACTATCTCCTAAATAGAATGATCCAATAAGTCTCAAAATACCTTGCTCAATATGAAATAGTTATACTTGTAATGCTTTTTTGTGATTCGAAAGCAAATATAAATCTAATGCATCTTTCGTCTATAGGAAATTAGGTTTAGAATTGCTATATGATGCTACAATCTTCCTTCAATTGGCAGACCAATCAATCAAACACCTCCAGGAGTTGTTGAGAACATTCTCATAAAAGTGGGCAAGTTCATATTTCCAACGGACTTCTTTGTCGTAGATATAGAAGAACATTAGGATGTCCGTTATGGACTTCGAAGTAGGTAAGCTAACCTTGAGAATGAATGACGAGCAAGAAAATTCAAGGTTTGTGTCACTGTTAAAAAGTCATCCCATAATAAGAAAAACCAAAAAATTAAAGAGGTAGAAGTAAATGATTATAAAAAGTGTCCACATAAGAAGGGAATAGATGGAATCATTGGAAATCTTAATGATGAAGAAATAGTTTTTCATGTTTGGAGAATCGAGAAAGGGATTGGCAATGCTGAACATGGTCTTAATTACTTTGTTGGCGCAGTCCACTTTAAACCACCATGATTAACTCCTCCACGAAGTCTAGCTCAAGACTTTAAATTAAGCTCTTAATGGAAGATAACCTATTTTTCTATCCTCTCTCACTTATTTTGATTGACTATTACATTATATGTAGCTTTAGGAATTACATTAGTATTTTAGCGACTTTTTTTTAATTATTGTATTTACACGGTTTTTTTATTACATTGGTGGTTTTCAAGTTCATCGTAGACACTTGAGCACGATGTGGGGCTTAAACATTTCAAATCAATCCTAACAAGAAGTTGGCCCACCACTTCAACCTGTACGTCTATCCTCGGGGAATTTTTGATATTTTACTCCTTTATTTTGCTCATTTTTGTCTTTACATTGGGGACAATGTAATGTTTTAGTTTGGGGTGGGCTAAGTATTATGATACGTATTTGTTTTTCAACTGTTGATCGGGGCTATATAACTATTTTTAAATTGAAAAACCTGAAAGTAGTGTCCAATATAGCATTGAACGACTTACCTGCTAATGATGATACTTATTTGCTTGAGCTGAGTACTAGTCGGAATACTGGAAGACACCATAACTTATGTTTTTAAGTTGAGTACTTATCCATGTTAGATTTGATTATTTGAGCATATAGCCATTGACTTATCGCTTATGTTGGGACATGACTTGATTATTTGGATTGAGTCGTTGATATTGTTGATCTAGGCTTGAGTTGAATTTCTAGATCCTTAATATAGTAACCAAATTGTTAAAAAGCATTTTGAGGGTATAAAGGCTAGTGCTTATACTCATAAAAGTTTGATGGTTTGGAGTTCTCGGATTCTAAGATCTCACGTTTGGTTGATGGATTTTTAATTAAGGAGTCCAGGATGGACACCGATCATTTTTAAAATTCAAATCTCATATTAAAAGAAAGTGTGATATATCTTATACCTCTCTTCGTAGCCTTTATAACTAGAGTTATTAAGCCTGCTAGGGTATCTAAAACCTGATGTCATATAGTCATCTGATTTAAGAGTTATTGACCTAAATCTCATTATGTGACTTTACGAAATACTTACCATCTTCCTTCTAGGTTTACAAGTATCTAATTCTTATCACTTTGTGTGGAAAAATACATTATAATGATTATTAGAAACACGTGCTAGAAATACCTTGGGATTTGAGAGAAAAACATGAGGAGTGATTTTGCACAAGACGTATGAGAAAAAAACTGATCATATGAGGATTGATATTATGAGTAAATCAACGGCACAAGATTGGTTGTGTCAAGTATGATGAGAGTTCAATATTGTCTAATCACACACGCATTGGAGATCGAGCATTTAATAAGTAAAATTTATTTTTGATGTTATTTGAATTTTTCTAAGATGTTAATTGAAATTTGAACTCGAAGCATATGAAAATACTTCAACATTAAATTTATTATTCGTGATTTGCTTAGGGTAGTCATATGGTTTACGCCTAAGGTTTTTTTTTGTTCGATGATGAATAAAGATTTTAATTTGGGTGTGTTTGATGAGTGTATTTTGTGCACTTATTTATGCCATATTATTAAGCTTTTATATCGTTAAAGTGATTTCTACTTAACTTAGGTTTATATCATTTTGTTTCAGTTTTGGACCCATTTATAAGCATTTGGAAAAGAATGGAAGGAAAAATATCCAATAGTAGATTTGAATCACAAAATAATGATTGAAGATCAGATATGATCAATTGGATGTAATTGGAAGTAAAAAGAGTGAATTATATTCAATGTATTTTCACAAAACAATTTTCAACTGCACAAGTTATGCTCTATATTTTTCGTCTCGGATTGAAACTTTTGGCATAGAAAATATTCAAATTGAAAATTTTATACTTCAAGAAAAATTGTAGCAATTTGAGTTAGCTATCCAATACACTTTGAATCACCTCAATCCAATATCAAAAAAGAAAGTTATGAGAAAAATACTTTAGTACAAGATCTGGAAAATAAAAAATAGCTTGAGCACACCCATCCTTCAAAATCACCGGTAGGGCTCAAAATTATTGCCTAATGACCGCCCAGGCCAATCGCGTAATAGATATTTTCCCTTTTCAGTTTTTTACTTCTACAAGAAAACTTCTGCTTGGACTTTTATTTGGACAAATTTTGGAGATCTTGGAACTCTTTTTAGAGGAGCATAAATACAAATTGTTGACTCTAAATTAGGGTTGAACAAGTGATTGCATGGAGAGGTGAAGAACAAAGGCAAATTCAAATCAAAGAACTCTGTGTGATAAATTATTTTTCATTTCTTTCCGTTAGCATGTTAGACTAAATTAGTGCTGCGCTAGGATTACGATGGAACTTGTATCATGTACCTTTAACTTTTGATTCTATTTCTTTTTGACATTCAAAGCACGTTTTCAATTTTTGAATGGTTTTCATAGGTTTATTCTCCTCTACAATTATATGCACAATAGTTGTATGAGTATTGTGGCTTGTTTTACATTTGAGAAATTGAAAATAAGTTATAGTGTCAATTGTCGAAGAGTTCGATAGATAATAGAAATATATTGATATGCTATATGTGATCTTTAATTATTCACGAACCTTTAATGCATTTTTGTATGTTCGTATCCTTCATAAAAGTATAATCGGGTCACGTGTAAATATATATTTAATTCTACTCGAAAGAGATTGTTAAACAAATTATGAATATTATCAATCTTCATAATTGAATTGTGTTATCAAATTAAAAGGTTCGAGGTTAAAGAAAGTTGATATAAGAGGATTTAGAATGCTAGTGCGTTTCACATTATCATATTCTAATCACAATTGCATTAATTACAACTTTGCCTTGATTTTAGCTAATTTAGGTCTTACATTAATAGTAAATTAGTTGATTACAATTTAGTTGTAGAAAAATCACTAAATTCCATTATTTCGGTTAAGGCTAAGTCACTTGGAACTTAAACCAATACAATCTCTACGGTATGATTCTTAGACTCAGATCCATTTTATTACTTGTTAATGATCCGTGCACATGAGGTTACATACGAACAATATTTTCGTAACATCGATTGCTGCTCCAGTCGCTATCATGACTACCACATTGACCCATAATGAAACTATCAAGCCATTCACCTTTGAGAAAAAGCTCTGGAGAGCCACCTAAGATGAAATACTAGTCGATAACAACACGTAAGTATCAACATATCAATCCACTCAATTATATTTGTTGATAACTTTCTTCCTTGCCTCTTGTTAATAAAGATAATATTAGCTAGAAAGAGAAGAGGCTTGATCAAGCTGATGTTATCTTGGAGTAAAAGTTTTGGATTCTAAATAGATGAGGAAGATTGTTGAAAATTTTGAAAAGTATATATTGGACAAGGACAAATAGGTGAAAGAGGATGATAAGGTGATTGCCTCATTGAAGGTGAATCTTGAAGCAAGTTGTGAGGCAACGATGAAGGCACAAAAGGAGTCAATCGAGTTCAAAGAGTTCATGACTATGTTTGGAGCCAAATTACTTCGGCTAGAATATGACAAGTTAAAGAATGGTTATCTAAGGAATATCCGAACATTAATTAAATTGAGCGAGTTCGCTCGTTTTATCGACTATAAAGGATCAGAAGGCGAGTGTTAATGGTTGAATATCTTTTAAACAGTTTCCTACTTGAATATGTTTCATTTTATTTTTCCAAAGAATCGCGTTCATCACTTTTAGAAAAAAATAATTATACTTCTAGGAAGGTCTTGATATATTAAGCACCTTTCAGTGCCTCGGTTAATGTTTTGAAAGGTTGGGTGCCATAGGGTACGATGATCATTCTTTTCTTGGCCATCTCCAAAATGTTAGTTTCTATTGTTGCTTTTATGCATATTTCCTTTCATATTTTTAATGATCCTTATCTACTACAGCATTAAAATGATGGATCATGCATGTGATTTTATGTATGATATATAAAATCAGAAGGCGATGATGATGATGAGGACTCATCATTGAATATCTCTTAAACAAATTCCTGCCTGAATATGTTTCATTTTATTTTTCCAAAGAATCACGTCCATCTTTTTTTCAAAAAATTAATTCTACTTTTGGGAAGGTTTTGATATATTAAGCACCTTTCAGTGCCTTCATTGATGTTATGAAATGTTGGGCACACTCGGGTACGATGATCACTCTTTTTTTTTTTAATTTCGCCATCTCTAGAATGGTAGTTTCCATTGTTGCTTATATGCATATTTCCTTTCATATTTTTAATGATCCTTGAGATGATGTCGTAATTTTACTACCTTCATGCATGTGATTTTATGTATGATATATAAAATCAGAAGGCGATGATGATGATGAGGACTCATCATTGAATATCTCTTAAACAAATTCCTGCCTGAATATGTTTCATTTTATTTTTCCAAAGAATCACGTCCATCTTTTTTTCAAAAAATTAATTCTACTTTTGGGAAGGTTTTGATATATTAAGCACCTTTCAGTGCCTTCATTGATGTTATGAAATGTTGGGCACACTCGGGTACGATGATCACTCTTTTTTTTTTTAATTTCGCCATCTCTAGAATGGTAGTTTCCATTGTTGCTTATATGCATATTTCTTTTCATATATTTTAATGATCCTTATGATGTCGTAATTTTACAATCTTCATGCATTTGATTTTATGTATCATACATAAAATCAGAAGGCAAAGATGATGATGATGGTGATGGTGATGAGAACACACATTTGAATATCTTTTAAACAATTTCCTACATGTCACGTCCATCTTTTTTTAAAAAAAAATTAATTATACTTCTGGTAAGGTCTTGATATATTATCACCTTTCAATACATTGTTTTATGTTTTGAAATGTTTGGCACCCTAGGGTACGACGGTCGTTTTTTTTCTTGCCATCTCTAGAATGGTAGTTTCCATTGTTGCTTATATGCATATATCTTTTCATATGTTTTAATGATCCTTATGATGATGCCGTAATTTTACTACCTTCTTGCATTAGATTTTATGTATGATACATAAAATTAGAAGGCAATGGTGATGGTGATGAGAACACACCGTGGAATATCTCTTAAACAATTTCCTACTTGAATATGTTTCATTTTATTTTTCCAAAGAATCACGTCCATCTTTTTTTCTAAAAAATTAATTATACTTCTGGGAAGGTCTCGATATATTAAGCACCTTTCAATGCCTTATGTTTTGAAATGTTTGGTGCCATAGGGTAAGACAGTCGTTCTTTTTCTGGCCATCTCTATAATGATAGTTTCCATTATTGCTTATATGCATATTTCTTTTCATATATTTTAATTATCCTTATGATGATGTCATAATTTTACTACCTTCATGCATTTGATTTTATGTAAGATACATAAAATTAGAAGGCAATGATGATGGTGATGGTGATGAGAACACACCGTTGAATATCTCTTAAACAATTTCCTACCTGAATATGTTTCATTTTATTTTTCCAAAGAATCACGTTCACCTTTTTTTTTTTTTTTAATTCTAATTCTAGGAAGGTCTTGATATATTTAGCATCTTTCAGTGCCTTGTTTTATGTTTTGAAATTTTGGGCGCCCTAGGTACGACGGACGTTCTTTTTTTTGGCCATCCCTAGAATGATAGTTTCCATTGTTGCTTATATGCATATTTAGACCCTTTAGGTACATTTTGACTATTTTCTAACTAAATGTGGGATTGAACTGAATGAGAAGATTGAATTCAAAGATGAAGATAAGTAAAAAATTGATGAAATCATGGTAGCTATTTTAGCTAAAAATCAAATTCAAGATATAATTTTTTTTTTTTTTGAGTTTTTTTTCTTCAAATAACTTGTCTTTGCATACTATATAATGACATTTTTTAATTTTTAATTTTTTTTTGTGAAATTCCGAATATTAATATCATAGTTATCGATGACGTCATTCCGATGTACCTTTAAAAAGACAAACGTAATCTGCTGCACTTCTTCAATGCCTTGGGTTAATGAATATAATTTTATATCTGGGAGTAAGAAACGTGTCGCGAAGGATACTTTTGTATTCACAATTGGTTTTTGTCCTCTATTCGGAGCCGATGTTGATGCATTTGAGAATTAGTACAAAAAGGATTCATGCCGAAAAATAAGTAAGTTGGTACAATTTTTCGGTACAATTTTTCAGTACATTTGACATTTTATTAATAAAGTGACACAATATGCAACTTTTGTAATAAAGTGACATTGGATGTTTTTTTTGATGCAGGCATAATCATTATAATGATGAAAATTCTGTTATTGATCCGTGTTTCTACTTAAATGATATTTCAATCTTGTTTAAATTTTGGTGGTATGAGTTAATGACTCCTTATGAATCTTTAGATGATGCGGTAAGTTATATTGTTAGGTGTTTGTTTTAAGATTTTTTTTTGTCTTTTTAGTGTATTATTGATTTTTTATTTTTCCTTTTTTTTTGTAGTATATGAATGTTTGCTTCTATTATTTTTGAAAGTTGTTAATATATGGACATGCTATAAATATCAAGACTACTACCACGAACTTTGCTTTTGACAACCAAATTAGCTAGTTGTATGATGATTTTTTTTTTTTTTAAAGATAAGCCTACCCTTGCAAAGCAAACTTCTCTTCATCATATGTGGTTGGATTGTACATGTCCTACAACGCAAATTGGAGTAATGTCGACCATGTTCTTATGCTATTAAGGATGTCTGCCAATTGGACGTTACATCATTTTGACATCTAAAAGATGTATCTCAACATATACATACAATAAGTTCATAAGGAAGTCTATAGTACTCGCGGATATTCAACATTTTTTCAGTTATGAATCATCTTTTTTTTTTTCACACTAGTTTCTTTGAGGAAAATGCATTGTAGAAGAAGATGTTGTGAAATCATTGGCTGTAAACATAGTTCTAAAACTTCCACAGTAAAAGAATGGGTTAGATTGCTTTCTAAAGAGATGTTATTTTTTATATTTTCTTTTAAATTTTAGTTCTTCAATTATCTTATTCCTTTTTTTTTATTTGGTTGCAGTATGTCGAATATTTTATCAATGAATGTTGAATGAAAAGCCAAAGACATTTAACATTGCAAAACTTATGTGAAATTTTGCTACTCAATTGTATGTTTACGCCAAGAAAAAACAAGATGAGAATTATGATATAGAGAATGATTAGGTGTCAAAGGAAAGGCATGTGTGACATGTTGATGATGCAAAGATGAAGATGTATGTGTTGAGGCAATGACAACATATAAATAACATCAGAAAATATTTGATATAGATGATTTGTATAGAAGTGACAAGCACCACTTTTCTTTTTCATAAGTGACATTCTTCGATAAACAATGATGGGTGTTCATGCAATTTTTTTGACATTTGAACCTTAGTTGTGAGCTTGTAGGAGAACTTAGTTATATTTAAATTTGTTGGCTATATTGCCAAACTTGTTACACCAAAAGTTTTTTACTTTTGTATCAGTTGTGGGCATATTGGATAACTTGGCTGTGTTGTAGGTTAGCATGATTCATTTTCATTTAAAGAAAGATGGAATGTGTTTCATTTTATGGCCATTTTCAAATGGCTATAGTGCATGGCGATGGACCCAACATGGGCTTTACCTTCTATTCACCCAACTGATATCAAATTAGGCACCGCATCTTGTTGTATTCTTAAAGATTCATTTTTAGTATTTTTTGCATTTTTAAAGAGGTGGACCGGATTTGAGATTGAATAGGATGAACACTTCGTTAATTTATGTAACTGTTATGTGGGAGTTACGAAAATCCCGTCAATCAGTCACATTCTCATATAGTTACTTGGAATTGTATCTTAAAAACATTAAGCCTCAAATTCAAAAGTGACATGATAAGTGACATACTAATTTAGGAGTGTTGCATCTTTCAAAAGTGACATACTATGTTTTAACAGTGTCAAAAGTAACATTTCTTTTTTGAATTAACATTCCCACATCTTTTACATTTTATACTTTGGATTTTATCTCATTTTGATGGTGTTCTCTTTTTCTTTAGGTCGTTCAAATTTTCTTTTTCAGTTAGGAGTCAAGACTATTATTGCTTTTAATTCATATGGTACACTCAACTCATTGCGATCTTCAAGCGAGCAAATTGTCCCATGTACGTTCGAATGTACATCTTTATTCAATAATATTTTAAACTATATGAATGTAAGTCTCCTTTATCTTTGCAATAACAATACTTGCATGTGCACCCATGCACATGAAATTTTGTTCACTTGGAATTGGTTGTATGTGCAAGTCTTTTATTCAATATTCAAGAAATATGAGGTACAACCATCATTAACTTTATATAATATTAAATTTAAAGATGATGCCTATGTGAAAGTACAACAAAATACTAATCTATAAGGATTGATTGTTATATAAAATGTGACAAAATTTGATGCTCTTTTATGTTAAGGAGGATTGAAGAAGAAAACTCAATATCAATAAAGACAGCCAATAATGCTTTCATGCCATTTGACATCTACAAGAATATATGAATCCCATAATGTCCATGTCATTTAAAATTCACGTGTGACTTTTCAATGACAGTAATACAATATATGATTTTTTTGCTACAAACATGTTATAATAACAAATAAATTTCTCAAGATGTGATAAGCCAACATAGTGTCAACTGTCATGCCACAAATGATTATCAATGTACTCACTGAGTGTCAGTTGTCATGTGAACTTACAATAATGTCACATCATAAACTGATAAAACAAAATATGAATAAGCGGCTTTGTTAGATATTTTTGCGCACCTACTTGACAAATGCATTGGCGACAACAGATGATGGGGTAGAAAAGTTAACTATTTTTTAAATAATCCAATGATAGAATGTCTGTGACATTCCGTCAAGAAATATGACAAAAAATTCAGACAATATAGCATGGTTCAACAAAATATATGCATTTTCACATTTCTATCTAAAGATGCCACATATTCTCCTTTTTATCATTTTTTTTCCAGGTGTCACGTGATGAATTGTGGAATATTAGCATAATTGCCAACTAAGTAATTTTTATCAAGTTGAGAGCATAGATAACCTAAAGTAATAGAATTTTGAAACTAAAAATCCTTAATCGGTGATTTTTTTCAACATTTTCCACCTTTCCTAATTAAGAAAAAATAAAATTTAATGATTCAATTTGAATTTTGCTTCGAATTCAGTAACAGCAAATGTAATTTACCTTCCTTTTTCACTTTCTTCATTCACGTTTCTACAAATTGAAATATTAAAATGGAGCGAGTGAGTGGAACGAGAAGGCAGAGCCTGCTTGTGAGTTTTGGGATACTGGTTATAAGTGTTTTTTAAATATTGATTTTGAATGTTAATAAGCGTACCGATTTTGAGTGATTTTGTAATAGTAAACTGAACCCATACTTGAGCGTTTATTATCCATCAATTCGGAAAATTTTTTAAAAGCATAAAATTACATATATGTCCCTTAATGAAATTTTCAGTTTATAGTTTCTTGTATGATTTTTTTTTTTATTTATAGGTATTTTTTTTTTACATATAAGTTAATATTTAACTCAAAAAATAAAATAAAGTAAAATATTTACTTAAAATTCTAAGTTAGCATTTTTTCTTATAAGTTGAATTTATAATTATAAATTTATTTCTTACTTTTAAATAATTTTTATACATAAGTAACTTTTACAGTTACATTTGTTCTTATTAGTAAAATACTTACTTTTAAACTAACTTTCACACCAAATAATTTCATATCATACAAGTAATATTTTACTTATAAGTAATTTTTGAATTATTATGTAATTTCTTTTGCTTATAAATAATTTATTTAGTTAATATATTTTTATTTACAAGTTAATTTTGAAAAAAAATATGTTGGTTGAAAATAATTATTTTAGAAAGGGTAAAATTGGAAGAGCATATGAGAAATAAAAAAAATATATATATAGATTTGATGGGTTGAGAGAGCCTATCAAAATTATACTACACTAACAAGTACTCATTTTTATAATTCCTTATAAATAACGTCCTCCAAAACCGATTTTGATCTTTCAAAGAAAAAAAAAAAAACTCCCAAGCAGGCAAAACAACCTTAGATCTGATATGAGGTTGGAGAAATTTGGACCTCAAACATTATTTTGGTTTCTGTTCGCAGTTACTGGCCAAAAAATAAAATAAAATAAAAATCACAAAGAAAGCAATATTGAATTTCCAATTGTCCAGGTCACCTGCTTTCTTCATTGGGTTCTTATTACACTGCATTTCTATACTAGTAGTCAAAGTTAAACATGTATCGCACGTTATATTGAAATATTTTATAAGTACTGTAAAAGTAATATTTGATATCATTTTTTAGAAAGATTTTATAAGTCTCAAACGAATTAAAAAAAATATAAAATTTAGGATAAAAACTTAAGAGAAGAAAATTGTACTCTAAAAACTCAACTACTATAATTCAATTTTTTTTATATAATAAAATACTACAAATGCGTAACCTTTTTATACCACGTTGGTATATAATAATTAATTGTTAATAAATGAATTTAAACACCTATCAAAATTTCTAGATACATGAATAGAAATAATTCATCTAAAATAACTCTAGAATATAGATTCATGTAGAATACGATTCATTAAGTCAAGATTTATTGAGTTTAGATTAATGTGAATGTTGTCCCATTTATATAGGCTAATTTTTATTTTATTTTCTTCTCCAAATTATATTACCATATTTCTTTATTGTGAATGTTTTGTTTTGTTTGTTTATTAATGTATCTTTATTTTATTACCTATTTTCTTCTAGTTGTGGATAATTAAATAAGAGTAAATTAGATAAAAAATTGGCAAAACTTTCTCTTTCAATAACATTAAATATGATTTTCAGTTCGTGTGAAAAATAAGACCAGTCTATATAAATGGAAGAGAGAAAGTAATTATTTGAGAATTATTAACACAAAATTCATACAGAACAAAGATTCTATATTATTAATTAAATATTGAAAAACAAAAAGTAAAGTATTATTAAAATAATTGAATTGTAATATATTTAAAATTGTTCAAAAAATTATTCTCTGATGGGTGGTTATATTGTCCCTATAATTTTTAATTGATATACTATATTTTAATTATAGTTAAGCTCAATAATCTTAACTTAGTGTAACAATTATTTCTTTAATTTGTTTTCCTTCAAATTTGTATATTCAACATTCTATTAATTAGTACGTCTCATTTTTTTACGATGATTTATATACAAATATTTTATTTTCATACTTTGAAATGGGGGAATAATATTTGATCTTACTTTATTTATTTATTTATTAAAAATACGATGGAAAATAAATTATTTTATTTCAATGGAGTTTTGAATATAAAATTATTATCAAATACAAAAAAATGTTAAATAATGAAAACTTTGACGATAAAAATAATACGAAAAATTGTTGGTGACATAAGCGTTATAATGAGCAAAGATTAAAAACTTTAATAAAAATTAAAATGTGGTGCAAAAAAAAAAAAATTTATTATGTGTATTACTTAGAATAATGAAAAAATGTTCCAAGTGGACAAAAGTCCCTTTTTCTGCTTTATTCAAAGGGTAAAAGTGAGATTTGATTTTCTCGTCTTTTTTCTTCATCTAATATAATATTCATTTATAGACAAACGGCGAAATTTAGCTTTCGGGTACAAATTTTTCTATTTTTCTCCATCTTCTTGTTCACTTTGCTTAACATGATCCAAAGCTATGTTTGAGTCCATTTTTTGATCGTAATAAATTACAACCCAATTGACGCATTCTTCATCGGATCAGGTCGGGAAGCTTAAGGTAATGCAATAAACTCTCTTCGTCAATGATTTTGTTATCTCTTATGATTCATGGGATTATTTTCAATTCCAATTGATTGTAAATGAGTGTTTATTTAACATCACAATTTTAGAATTTATTCATTTTTTCCTTGTAATGATCATAATGTGGGTGTTTGATATGGATCGACATAAAAAGTGAGTACTTAATGATGGCGTCATCGATTCTTTCTCTTGATGCTTTTGTTCTTTTGTTATGTCTTAAGATTACATGGATTTATGATTGGGGAATTCACATCAATTAATTTATGTTGGCTAGTAATATCTGCTATTGTACAGTATTCGTAGTGGGCACTTAAATGTTCTGTTGATTTGTTAGGATCAGTTCCTCATGAAAATCTGCTGGCTTAATCAAGGAGATAAGTCTTGATTGGGATGCAGTGGCCTATATTGTAACGATTTGGAGTTAATGGATGGCCTATTTTGTATGCCATTACTGGTTAAACAGATGCCCGTTACACCGTCATGACTCAGTTATCTTTTCAATTAATCTCTTTTAGATCCAAAACACTTGAGGTGGACCGAAATTAAGCATGGAAAAACATGGTTTATTCTCCCATGTGCATGCATGTTTTCTCATTCTTTTAGCTGGTGGAAATACTTATTACGGAATATCACTATTTCAGTGGTAATATCAATATGCCCCTTACCATTGACGGGAGTATAATTCCCTTTAAAAATAATAATTCTTTCTTTTTGAACAGGAAGAGGAAGTATTAGTTGTTCATATTTTTAATTCCTTTGTTGTTGTTGGACATCGGGTATTATTGAGTTTTCATCTCTCCTCATTATATTAATTTGTATAAAAGAATGTTTGGGAGTGGTTTATAATTGGTGTAAATTTTATAAATAGATGAAAATCAGTGATGGAAAAGTTACTAGTATTTGTGGGTCCCATGATATATGTCGACAAATTGGTTTGACGGATTATGAACAGGTGTCAATCAAGTTGCAGGTGAGTTCTATAGAATCTTTATCACATATCATTCAGCAGTGTTTTTTAATGTTTTCAGGTAGTTGCAGCATGAATCTGCGGGCAGATGATGTGGAGATTATACGTGATAAAATTGGAGAAGAAAAGGAGGGAGGTCCCTCGTTCCATTGTGATCTTTATGATACAGATTTAGTTCATAAAATAGCAGAGGCATTCCTTACTGGTCTGGCTTCAGCCTGTATTGACAACACAACTGGTGGCCTCGTAAAGAGCCCTGCTTCAGTGGCTGTTGACATCAGAAGAGAAATGGTGGACTATATGGTCCGAAGAAGTGAAAATTTCGTGGCGGAATCTGTGGTGCTAGAAGGTGGTCCAGATGCAGAAGTATCTGAAAACCCTTTTGACATTATTTCAGATTTTGTTGATGATTTTGCAAATTCAAAGAGAAATTTTTTTAGTCGGGTTTCAGGCTGGGTACTGAGTGAAAGAAGAGAAGATTGGATAGATGATTTAGTTCAAGAGATGGAAATAAATGGTTTTTGGTTGTTAAATAGGAGGGAGTCAGTTGCACAGACGCTACTAAAGAACATTGACTTCAAAAATATATTTCACTGCTGCATGATGTTTAAATCTTCAGAAGAGCTAGAAGAGCATAAATCACATTGCAGTTTTAGGACCGTGACCTGCATGAGCGAGGGGTGTGATGCTACATTTATTGCTGCTCAGATGGACCATCATGATTCAATCTGTCCTTTTAAATTACTTCCATGTGAGCAGCACTGCTCGGATCACATTATGAGGCGCGAAATGGACAGGCATTGCATTACTGTTTGTCCAATGAAGCTTGTGAAGTGCCCCTTCTATTCTGTAGGTTGCCAGTCTACTGTTCCTCACATTAAAATGGATAAACACCGGTTTGAGAATCTCCCCTCTCACTTGCTGTACATTCTTCAAGTTATTCACAAGGAAGCATCGGCAGGTGATCTGAGAGGAAGGGTTGAAGAACTGGAAAAGGTAAGCTTTTGAAGGTAGTGCATAATTTTGAGTTGCTTTCTAGAAATAACTGCAACTTCTGTGCACCATCAAAAAATTATAAAATTCCATTAATAGATCATGCATAGCAAAAATTGAAGTTGATTCTAAGTGTAAACTGTTTCTTTCCCAAATTACTCATCCTACTGGAATTATAAGTGTTGAATGGACTCTTAATTAAACAAACATGAAGGCAAACTGACGAATCTGTTGAAATTCTTTAAGATTGTGGACATGTCCCGGTAGTTTTTCTAATTTTTAGACAACAATGACATGGAACTCAGGAGAACTCGGACCTGCACAGCTCTGGCAAGGGTTCTAGGGAAGGTAAGATAGTAAAAGATGCAAAAACCTTCACTCAATAATATCTGCGGTTTAATTTTTCTTCTTATTCATCACCAACCTTCCTATAAACTTTCTTCTCTGGCTGTTCTCTCATTGATATTTTCTTGTTTTGGCTAATTCACATCTCAGTTTATTCATTGGATGAGCACATAATTCTTCTTTGATTCCAATGACAGCTCTCATCTCCTGGGAAACTTGCAGCATCTCGTGATGCAAGGTCTTTAACAGTTTTGGTTAAGGATCTTGAAGCCAAGCTTGGACCTCTTAAAGTCAACCCAAAGGCAATTCCCAGCAAAGAGGTTGCAGATTTGACTGATCGAAAACAGGAGAGCCCAGGCTTGCCCACCAACGAGGACAGCTCCACGCAGTCTCCAAGCAAAAAGGAAGAGAGTGTTAAGTCATCCTCAGATTCTTCCCACAAGAAGGATAACACAGTGGAGTCACCTGCTTATATGAATAAGCAATTGGAGTCACAACTTGAGAAGGAAGAGCACAAGCAAGAGAGTGTCAATTCTCCCTTGAACTCTTCCCCCAAAGAGGATAAGTCAGTAGAGTCACCTGCTTATATGAATGAGCAATTGGATTTGCAAGTTGAGAAGGAAGAACTCAAGGAAGAGAGTGTCAAGTCGGACTCTTCCCAGGAAAAGTAGTCACCTGCTTATACAAATAAGCAAATGAGATCACAACTTGAGAAAGAAGAGTGTGTTGCATCAGTAACAGTGGAAAAGAACTTGAAAGAATCCCCGTTCAAAGAGAAGAGGGCCTAGACTCTCCAACCAAAGTCGAAGCAAAGATAAAGAAATTATCCGAGGAGAGATTGGTTGAATCATCCATCATAGAAGAACTTGCAACATCACCGAAGAAAAAGGAAGAGCACCAGTGAATTGCTGATGCCTTTATTTATTTATTTTTTCATTTTCCTTTTCAATTATTTTATAAATTGCCAATGGACATCTTTCGTCCATGACCTCCATGATCTGACATTGTTTGATTTTATCTTTTCAACGCTCATGGTTCTTGATTTATTGTCTGAAATGCAACATTTTGCCATATCTACTGTTTTGCTGGTTTAAATAATTATCTTATGGATTATATTTTCTCAAATTTTGGATATTGCATTCAACTTTTCTTGATGCGATTAATGTGTGAAACTGGTTGTCAATTTGAATTTTGATATGATGAAAAAAATAATAAGATTTAAACAAATTTGATTTTTAAAAAGTTAATTTGTAATATTTGTAATTTTGTATACTTGTACTATCTATTTTTCTTGCTGAAAAAAAGTAATGTAATTTGATGTAGCATGGAGCGATATAAATGATGAACAAAAAGCACGTTGATTCACAATGAATATCTCGAATTAAGGAATCAAACATTCATTGTTTTTTCGTAATGAATATCGAATTTTTGATCTTGATCGTAAAATTGTTGATTTTAACGAATACCGATTTAATAGACAAATTGAAAGAAATTCAATGCTGGGAGGAAACTTCTTACTAAATTTTACTATAATCAAAATTGAATGTTATTAAGGCTTACAACCTTTATTTAAAGCAAGCTAATTACATTAAAATAATGAGACAAATTACATCAAGATAATGATGAAAATTATATCAAGATAATGACGAAAAATAAAAAGCTCTAGTTGAAATTGAATTCCTAATTTATTTACTAAAGAGATACTAACTAAAAGATAATTAAAAATTCCTAATTGTAAATTAAATATAAAACATAGATAAACTTCAAATCTGCCATACATTCAATCTTCACCATCCAACTCATGCAAGCAGAAGCGTAGAAACAATGATTAGACAAGATATTCCGTTCATTCTAAACGAATACCGTGATAAGATCACTTTCTAGTTTCTACTGATTCTTAAGAATACTAGAAATACATGCATAAAAAATTCTTTGATTGCACATGAATACAAAGAATTTGGACTCCATGATTTGAAACATCAGACGACCGAAAACTTAAGACATCAGAAAACTCCAAAAGACTATAATATTTATTTATTCAATAACAACTAACTGCCATTAAGGCTTACAATACTTAGCCGCTGTTTGTTTTCACCGTTTGTTTTCCACTCTTTCAACTCTTTTATCTACTTATTCATTTTCAATCACAAGTTTACACAATAAAATATTTTACACGTAGAATCAAAATTCTTTAACACTTTTTAACCACACACTCTCCAAAAAATTACTATTTAAAACAACATTTTTTTTCAAAAAAAGCCCACCAAACAGGGGCTTATTTAAAGCAGTGATTAAAATCTAGATGATGAAAATTATAACCTCAAATGCATAATTAAAGACTAAACTCTCCCCAATGGCTTAAAGTGAAAGAAAATAATTAAAAGATAACTAAGGTCAGCCTCTTAATTTTAGTTATAGGGTCATGCTCCATCATTCTCCTCCTATTGATAAAGCTTCATACTCTAGTCTTGCACTTTACTTTTGGTCGATCTTCATCTATTGTCTTGTAATGGAAACAAAATTGAAGTTTCATCCCTCCATCTTCTATCTAAATTATTTCACTTAAAAGAAAGAGTCAAAGGATTTGCTGATCTAGTTGCATTGCGTTTCTGTTTAGGAACATGGAACATACTAAACCATGAATTTGGTGGCAATGGAGATTGAACATTTCCAAAATGACGTGCAAGGCCTCGAGCTCCAAAATCTCATGAGAAGATTTTATTGAAATTGCTGCTGCTATTTTGCACAAGTCCGACGAGACTCATTGTTTCTAAAGCAACTTTGTGTAACCTTAGATCAAGAGAATTTCCTGCAACAAACAATACTCGATACTTGAAGTTTTCATCATTGTTTGCTAGTAATTGAATCCCTTGTGAATGGCTAGGAATTTCTCTAATGACTACTACTGAGTCTCGATGTCATTGCCTCATCAAAAATCAATTGACCGTCGTATACGCCACTACCCAAATTCACAAGTTTTTCAATTTCTTCGTCAAAGATTAGAAGACTAATATAACCAAAGATTCTTCCACCTTTGAATCATTGAAAGATTTAAAAAGGATTTCGACCTAAAAATAGAACTTTTGGCATTGGATTTATGAACAATGTTCTTTTGAAAACCTACAAGTGAACGAGTTTGTGAAAAAGTAATAAAGTAGTGAATAGAGTGTTGACCCCACGAGGATTACGTGTTTGATCGAGTTAAAATTAATTGCGACTTTAATCGAATAGCAAACAAATTTTGTGATTTTTTTATATCAATTTTTAAATTATCAATTAAACTAATGAAGTAAGTAAATGTATTTTCCAAATACGTGAGATGCATTGCTAAGATGTCAAATCCCCCTTATTATTCCATTTTTAGTGTAACAATTAAAGTGACAATTTGAAATCATTCATTTTGGTCAATGTTCCCAATTTAATTAAAAGTCTCTCTCGATAGTGATAAAATATATTCTCTCATGAAACCCTTCTAATTCTCGATGAAAGATACAAACATGATAAAATGCATTAACAAGTGTTAGACCACCTATTGAAATCATATAAAATATAGAGGTATTTATATCATCCGTCAAACCTTACAATGTTTATTATATTGTGTTTAAACCATATTGTCTCTCTCGATAACAATAAAATCCACTAACAATTCAATTAGTGATCAAGCAATTGAAAGAACGATAAAAATAATAATAAATCTAGTAATGTATAAAATTAGCCTAATATATTGAAATTATAAGAAATAATATTTAAATGAAAAGATATAACCCGAATTTTTGATAAATTGAGAAGATGAAGATGAATCTTAAAATCTTGGATCTCTTCAATGGTTTTTTGATGAATCTCCACTTGTGCAATCTCTTCTTTGTCCAAAAATCAAAATTGAATATTCACTTGATTGAATTCTTGTAAGTCCCATTCAATTCTCATAAAAAACTATGATTTTTCCTACTTTGATGATAATAATTGATGAATATTGGAGTATAATATGTATATGAGAGGTCTCTAATATGAATTATGTTGTTAGGTATTTGTAGGAGTAGAAAATTGGTTAAAAATCGACACTAAATTTATTTCCAAGAGAGTTTCAATCAAATAAGGAAAATTACATTCGCGTACAGATTTTTTTGTCTCTGCCCAGCAGTCAATATTTTGGCTATAACTTTCTTTCCTGATATTCGATTATAGTGATTAAAAGTTCTTTGGAAAGATAACTTAAAGGGATACAAATTTTCTAGATGAAGATTGTTTTCAATTCGGACATTTACTATACCAAAAATGGGTCTCAATCTGCAACTAAAAATCTTTAATATAACTTATGCGACTAAAAATTGATTTTGATAATACTCCATTCATTTTTGAGTTCTACTTCCATCCAATTGTCTCCTAGCAATCTTTAAAGTATTGTTTTTTGGTCCGGATTAGTTATTGAATATTTACAATTTGGTTCTCAAACTTTGGATTTTGCCATTTTCCCTTGATTTTCATTTGTTTCTTTCAATTCCTCGTTCATTCATTGAGTTTTACCTATATAACGTAAAATACAATAATTTAGGATATATTTTGTCAAAATAATTATTCAGATATTGCTATTTTAGACTCTGAATAAGTGTGTAAAATGCACTTATCAGTGAGGCCATAATCTCAGCCCAACTCCGCAGTCATTGATCCATTTTATACATGATGTATATTTTGTCAAAATAATTATCAAATATCGATATTTTAGGCCCCGAATAAGTGTATAAAATATACTTATCGAACAACAATCAGTCTCTATCAAGATAGAACCTATCTCTAATATCAACACATGTAGATGAGAGTGTAGTAATGATGAATGAACATGATATTGAAGTCTCATGATTTCAATGAATATGCAACATGATCACCTTTTAGTTTCTGTTTATTCCTAAGAATATGAAAATCTAGGCCTTAAAAACTCTTTGATTTGCATATGAATACATAGAATTTGGACTCCTAGATTTGAAATTTTAAAATACCAAGAATTTAAGAGATTGAAAAGTTCCAAAGTATATAATATTCATTTAATAATCATTAGCTACCATTAAGGCTTACAATCCTTGTTTAAAACAATGACCAAATTTTAAATAGTGACTAAAATTTTAAAAATGATGACGAAAACTAAAGGCCGTAATACATAATTAGAAACCAAATGTCTCCTGTTTACTTAAAAGTGCAAAAAAATAATTAAAAGATGACAAGACTCGGTCCCCTTGTGTTAATTGTAGGGCCGAATTGCATCATAATCCATCTCTAATTTAATTTGGTGGGAGATAAACCCCTGAAATTGCATACTCTAAAAATGGTTGATTTCATATTGCATGCTACCCAAGATGAACATAAGTCGCTTACATGTGTGGTTAAAAGTACATAAAAGTTATGGATTCAACATAATGCGTAAATAAAAGTTAAGTTTGATGAGCTTATAAGTAATTATTTGTCAAACATGCACTCCCTAGATATTTATCAAAGTAATTGAATCCAACCCCAATCAAATTTATTGAAGAATATTGCACTCAAATGTCTCCTATTTAATTAAAGTGCAAAAAAAATAATAATTAAAAGATGACAAGACTCGGTCCCCTTGTGTTAATTGTAGGGTCGAATTGTATCATAACCCATCTCTAATTTAATTGGTGGGAGATAAACCCTTGAAATCACTCTATAATATAAAAATGGTTGATTTCGTATTGCATGCTACCCAAGGCGAACATAAGTCGCTTACATGTGTAAAGTACATAAAAATTGTGGATTCAACATAATGCGTAAATAAAAGTTAAGTTTGATAAACTTATAAGTAATTATTTGTCAAACATGCACTCCCTAGATATTTATCAAAGTAATTGAATCCAACCCAATCAAATTTATTGAAGAATATTGCAGTCAACTAACTCGCCCCAGTTAGTAATTACTCTAATATGAATAATATTGGCTTTCAATCTACATTACATACACTTTAGCTAACTTAATAATAAGACGACATTCGAGACATCTCAATGCCTTTTCTGCATTTACAACTCCAACTTTTATCCATTATATTGAATTTTAGGCTACAGCATGTAGCAAACAATTAAGGCTCATTGCAGTTGACTGATTGTAAAGATAAAATAATAAGACCATCATCCAATTGGGCTCTATCTGTCCGGACGATCCTCAAGTACTTCTACTATGGGCAGCCCGTCTATTGGCACAGGAGTGATCTTTTGGAGATGTTCACGAATTATATTTCGTTAATAAAAAACACATATGTAAATGTTACACATGGATAAATTAAGGGCCGTACACGTCATTAATTAAACTATGTGGCGGACAGTTTGGGGGCCCACGTCTTACACAATGACACAGACAACCCAATTACGTAAAGGCGACCAGGCTGAGATGTGGACGACCCTCTTCTCCTCATAGAACAAAACTAGGCCGACCCCATTGTACGTAGAACTCCAATGTAGGAATCGGTCCAGACAAGGCGATGGGAAGATCCTCAACAGATCTTGTGCTGAATAATTGACAAGACAGCTCACTGCCATCGCCATCACCGCTGCACACCTATGCAGTCAAGTCCAAGCCGCCAAGCTAGGCCTTATGGATACAAATGTGGCCCTAGCATTTAATGACGTGGTTAATTGATGTATATGACAAGAGAGATCAATCGTTGTGATAAGGCCACGTGCCCTATCATCCGACGGGTCTCGTTCATCTTGCTCAAATATAAAAGCTCATACTTAGTGCCATTCAAAGGTAATGCAAGTTTAGACTCTCAAAGTTATATTCTTGCTACGCACATTTTAATTATTCACTCCCAAGCCGACCCCCTTTTTGTTTATTTAGGCTCATGTTCAAAGATCTCCCACACTCTAAACTATTTCTCCAACTGACTTGACCGTCGGAGTGCACACGGCCAACTCTCTCCCCTCCGGAGAAGGCCACATGTGACTAACGATTCTGCCAGTGTGTATGAATTTAGCTTGCGTGGACGTGAGAGGTCTTAGGATCTGTTGGCCACATCATTGGTACGTTTTTTGGGATTAACAAAGTGGCGCCGTCTGTGGGAAATTCGATACCATAACTACGAACATCCTTGTGGTAAAAGTCATCTGAAACAGAATGTTGGAGAAATGATTAGTTCTTAAAGAAATGCCGCAAAGGAGGAACATCTAAAATGCCTACTTTTAGCTCAAAATCAAATACTTGCTATGAGTTCTAGCCACCACAGATCGTAGAGTAGAAACAGGCATCAAGAGGCTACTGAAGAAGAGGTTCTCCGCACAAATGAGGACATGCGTCATCCCCATGACCGCGAATATGAGTAACATGGCCTAGCAGAACGCTGTCATGCAGTAATTACTCATGGAAATACACCAATAGGCAAGATACCAGGCGCCTCGACATGGAATGTCTCCCAAAGAAGGTGAGGAGAATGACATGACGTCATACCCTCAAATGCACGACAGGGATGTTAGCCCAGTGGAGAGGGATGTGGAAGTAGATACTTCGACCAACTACATTACAAGTTGACCCGGCGATAACATACCGTAGGAGGGAAACTTTCCACCAGAATATACTCAAGAGGGTGAACCTCAAAGGTCTAACAACGTGTTTGATCAAATTGGACCCTCAAGGCCTAGAAATATGTCCCATTAGCCACCTCACGCTCAAAGAGGGCAATAACAATACCAAGAATATGAACCTCAGAGGATTTCGCCCCCGCCTAGAAATAGGCGAGAGAGAACTTGAGAAATCAAGCAAAAACATCACAACCCCCTTATTACCAAGAAAAGGAAAATGATTCTGATAGTCAATTTAGATCATTTGAGTCAGATGATGATGACGAAAGCTTGCCATTCTCCCAAGAGTAGAGAATCGCCCCAGTTCTAAATCACTTTGTGCCCCCAAAAATATCTAAATACGAAGGAAAATATGATCCGGCAAAGCACCTCAACAACTATAAGACCCACATGTCTATACGAGAGGCCTCGCCGGTGCTAAAATGCAGAGTTTACCCACATGTCTATACGAGAGGCCTCGCCGATGCTAAAATGCAGAGTTTTTCATCTTACACTAACTGGGGTTGCAGAAATTTGTTACAGCCGTATCCTAGCTAGTAGCATCAGAAGTTGGCTAGTCCTTAAAAATGCCTTTTTAAACCAGTATTTGTCTAGCAAAGAAGGGAAAGCCCACATCTAAAGGTTGCAAGACATGAGACAACAGGCAGATGAAACCTTGAAAAACTATTTAGCTCGCTTCACAGATGAGATGACCTATTGCGAACATGTTACGGACAGAAAGGCCCTTTCCGCTCTAAGAGGAGGCCTCAACATAAATGCTCTATTCTGGAGGGACGTGCGAAACAAAAATCCCACTTCTTATGATGCCCTGGTGGAAATAATGGGAATCAAAATTGTTAATGAGGAGATTGATCACCGCGACTCCTACTACCTCAAAAACAACGAAGAGGCCTTGTATCCCACTTGGTAGACCAACATTGGACCCAAGCGGGAAACACGATCGTCCCCACCTCAGACCAAGCATTGGCCACGACCACGCTAAATGCAGTACTCTCTTTGGCATATGAAGAGGTCGGACTTGAGGCTTATAGGCAATCGAATCACCCAGGGGAAAAGGTAGAGAGAAAAACAGGGAGCCTTGAGACTGGCAATACTGAACCTACCATCGAACCAATAGCCACAACACTAAGAATTTCCTGTCAAAGCTGTGTCATGAAGATCCAACAGGCCCCCACATTAAGAGAAGAAGCCCCTATCAAAAGCAAAAGAATGCACCTCGGTCGAGGCCAGAGAGAGAACCTAGACATAAGGAGGCAAGACGACACTGTGGGAATAAATCGTCTCGACGGGAACACAAGGAAGAAGGAAACATGGCAAGAGGAGGGCCAAAGCCCAGGAGAGAGCCACCGGCTAATGCTGATAACGCCCCTATCAGAGAAATAACACCATCATATGTGGTCCACGCATTGGGAGAGAGTCCAGAAACGCTTAGATGAATTATACGAGGGAAATAAATGACCCCCCATGACAAGTTACTTGATCAATAGCACTAATCGCGGATTCGGGAATGCCCTACTAATAACTTTTTCTACGGTAGACACCTTGGGGGTTCATTATCCCAACTACGACGCACTGGTGGTACGAGTCATCGTAGCTAGAAATGGGCTAAGGCGCATGTTGGTGGACAATGGAAGCTCCGTTAATATTCTGTTTGGAACCACATTTGACAAAATGATGGTGGACCACGAGCTCACTTCCAGACGGCCCATATATGGCTTTATTGGTGACAACGTTGTTCATAGGGGGAGAATCACATTGGTAGTAGAAATGGAAGAACCCCCTCTTATTGCTTGTCACTCATGGAGTTCTTAATTGTAGACCACTAATCTGCTTACCACGGGATGCTGGGACGACTTGCCTTAAAAGAACTTGAGGCCGTTACATCCATACATCATCTATGCATGAAATTTCCTACCAATAAAGGAATTGCTATGGTGCGAGGAGATTAGATAGGCTCGAGGGAATGCTACCTTAGCTCTTTAAGAAAATTCGAGCCCCGCTATATAAATATGGTCCTGATGGATATTGAAATGGTTGACGTACCTAAAGAAAGTCCTGCCCCTAAGCAAGGGGAAGAAGTTAGCATGACAGATGCCCCTGAAGAAGTGGTCGTTGATGTGGATTTAGACCTCAGGTTCATTGAATCAAACTCGTAGGTGACCCCAGTGAAAGAATTTTGAATCTTTCCATATGAACTTACATGACCCTACAAGGTGTTGCAAATAGGGAAAGAGCTTGAGTTAGAAGAAAAGACCAGGCTTAAAGGCTTCCAACACAACAACTTAGATATATTTTCATGGAGAAACGAAGACATAGTGGGCATTGACCCCAGACTCAGTTGCCATCGATTTAACGTGAACCCAAAGTTCGCCCCTCACCAACAAAAATGAGAGCCTTGAACCCGGAGAAATACGTAGCCCTGAAAAAGGAGGTGCAAGGCTCATATATAATGGGTTCATCAGGGAGGCAATTTACCTAAAGTGGATATCCAACCTTATCTTAGTAAAGAAGTCCAATGGTAAATGGAGAGTTTGCATAGATTTCTCCAACCTCAACCAAGCATGTCCGAAGCACAGCTTTTCGCTTTCAAGGATTTACCAGCTAGTTGACTCTACTGTAGGCTACAACCAGATTCCCATGTACCCAACAGATGAGAAAAATACCTCGTTCATCAATGATAGATGCCTCTACTGCTACAAAGTCATGCCTTTTGGCTTAAAAAATACTGGAGCAACCTATCAACGGCTAGTCAACAAGATGTTTGCTGAACTTATATGCAAAACAATAGAGGTATAGGTCGATGACATGCTTGTAAAGAGCCTCAGGTCTGTAAATCACGTTGAACACTTGGAAGCTGCCTTCATGATCTTGAGGAAGTATCGGATGAAGTTAAATCCATTGAAATATGCTTTTGGTTTTGCTTCTGGAAAGTTCTTGGGTTATATGGTTAACTAGCGAGGCATTGAGGCAAATCTTGAGAAAATTAAGGCCTTACTGGATATGAAATCCTTCAGTAAGCCCAAGGAAGTACAATGTCTGATGGGGTGCTTAGCAGCACTAAACCGCTTTATATCTAAGCCACAAATAGATGTCTCACATTCTTTAAAATCTTAAAAGAAGGAAAGAAGTTCCAGTGGAGCGAAGAATGCGAAAAGGCTTTCCAAGGGTTGAAGAAGCACTTGGGCCAATCCCCAATTCTCTCAAAACCCAAGGAAAGAGAAGCGTTGCTACTATATTTAGCAGTAAGCACTGAGGCTGTAAGCTCAGTACTGGTAAGGGAGGAATGTAGCACTCAATTACCCATCTACTACGTAAGCATAACCTTTCTTCTAGCTGAATTGCGTTATAATGACATGGAAAAGCTTGCTTTATCTCTTATGATTGCTTCTTGGAAGTTAAGACCCTACTTTCAGGCCCATAGTATAAGTGTATTGACAAGCCTCCCCCTCAAGTAGGTGCTCCAAAGACCAGACGCTTCAGGAAGGTTGATGAAATGGGCTATGGAATTAAGCGAATTTGACATTTCATATCAACCAAGAATCTCTATGAAGGGGCAAACAATGGCAAATTTCATAGCAGAATTCACTGAGGCAACATACATCAATGTAGTAATGGAACCAGCAGACCCTCCAGCCTGGAAATTATTTGTTGATGGATCTTCTGGGGAAACGGGATCAGGAGAGTGTAGAGGGTCACAAGCTTAATCGTGCAGTGAGGTTTGACTTTTACACCTCCAACAACGCAGCTGAGTACAAGACGTTTCTAGCAGGCCTCAGATTGGCCAAAGAAATGCAGGTCAAGAACCTGACAGTCCGCAGCGATTCCCAGCTGGTTGTAAGCCAAGGCAACGACAGTTTTGCGGGCAAAGATAAGGGCATGGAAACATACATAAAATGTCATGTAATCAGTCCCATGCTTTGAAAAATTTGAACTGGCCCAAATCCCAAGAACAGAGAACATGCATGCGGATTCCCTATCAAAATTGGCCAGCAGCAAAGACTCAGAACTCTTCAAATTTGTACCGGTTGAATACCTCCCCAGGCACTTCACTGCCAAAGTAGAAGATGTAATGTGGGTTGGAGGAACCCCACAATGGATACAACCTATTACAACTTACCTGGAAGATCACATCTTACTGGAAGAGCAGCCCACTATGTGCTTCAAAACGAAGTACTTTACAAAAGAGACTTTTCATCCCCGCTTTTACGGTGCACTGGAGGGGAAGAATCCAATTACATTCTACAGAAAATCCAAGAAGGAATTTGTGGCAACCACACAGGGAGCCCAGAATTGGCTCAGAAAGTGCTAAGACAAGGATATTACTGGCCAACTTCGAAAAGGACGCCGTGCAATTCGTGAGAAGGTGTGACAAGTGTCAACGTTTGACCTCCATTCAAAGACAACCATTAGAAGAGTTGACCGTAGCATCCAGTCCCTGGCTGTTCTCCAAGTGGGGGGTCGATCTAATAGGCCCTATGCCAATAGGAAAAAAATAACCGAGGTAGGACCACTAGCAAAAATAACTGAAGCAAACCGTAACACCCCAAAATTTCACAAATACTAGAGTGTTACCAAAAATTCATTTTTCGCGGAACAATAAAATAATATTCTTTGAACAAAAAAATAAATGAAATATCCATAATGAACATAATCACAATTTAACTAACTGTCTTTGAACAAACTAAATTGACTAATGATTTAAAGGAAAAAAATAAATTTAATATTTTATCTCTTCGATTCCTCTTGGCAGTCGCATCACCTTCCCGCTATTGTTCCAATCGACCCAAACTAACAACAAAATTTTGTAAGAGTGAGTATTTAAAAATAACTAGTAGGATATGTGCAATTTCCATACACTATTATATAACAATAAAATAGGCACTGCATACCACTCTTCTCTTATGGAGTATATTGGTGACCAAGCGACACACCCATCTAAAGTCATCTTAAATTCTCGTAGGATATCATATCTCTTAATAAAGAATCTGAAGGTCCATTGGCAATTCATGCGTAAATTATCAAATATAAAAGTATAAGGGAACGAATCACTTGCACAAAAGTATCTTACCTTGACTGATCAAATGAGCTTTTGAAAAAAAATACTAGTAATTTACAATTGCTTTATATGAAAACTGCAGTGTAAAATTCTTTGGTAGTAAATTGTAAGACAATTGCACACTATTTATTGTAAAAAATTAGTGGTTGAGTCATTGTACAATTGTGATTAAAAATCATGTCTATTAAATTGGATAAAAATTGATTTCAAATAATAGAATTATGATTACTTTTAAATTTTATCAAATTAAAATTGCGATCAAACTCTATTCAAATCACAAAAAAATTATCATTAACAAAATCAAAATTTATCACTCTATCGATACATAATTATTTGGCTCAAATAAGATAGGAATTTAAGACCTATTTCATTTTGGTCCTCATTTTTTTTCAAAATATTAAAAATATAGTATATAAAACAAATAAAATTTTATTCTAAAATTTTCGAGGCGTTATAATTCCACTCCTTCAAAAATTTCGTCCTCCAAATTACTTCAACTACTTGAAAAGTTCTAAATACTTAATCATTGACATAATTACAATATATCATAACATAAATCAAGAAAACTCAAAATCATGTTAAAAGAACGACATTCATTTCATACCTTGGGATCAATTGGAGAGTTGTCGAATAGTGAGCGTTATGTGCCAATGATTTTTTATAACATTGTATATTTAAAACTTTACTTTATCTTTAAGTTCCTAAAGTTTATGAAAATACCCCTTTTTTTCCCCAAAAAAATAGAATTTTCTCGAAACAGAAAATTTTAGAAAATAGAATATTATTAATTTATGAAAGGTTTGAATTATTGTTTTTCGTTTTATTAAATTGAATAATGCGCAACCAAATGCTTCTAGAAGAATGGTGGGGGGTCGCAAGCCTCGCTTAAATTCCAAGCTCTTTTTAGACAGTTTATATCTTTTTGACAAAACTTTTTAATATTGTGAATACGCAAATCAAGAAATTCAAACAATAAATGGAACTTTACACCTCTTAAAATATGAATTTTCTAATTGGTAAATTTTAAAATACCACCCGAAGGATAGAACTAACCATACAAACATGTACAATCATAATTTGAAGT
>CAIGRP010102606.1:0-11602 GCA_903798385.1 Fraxinus cuspidata | reverse complement strand
TATATACCTAAATTAAAAAAAAAAAACATCTAACATTCAGAAAGTTCAAATTTCAATCATTGAGATCAAAAAAATCATAACTAACAAACAAAACATATTCATAATTTGAATACACAAATTAGTTTTCGTTCTCACACAAAAAATTGTTTATTAAGTAATAGCATTTATTCACTAAATTAATTGCAATAGTTTTGAAAGCACACCCCCTTCAATAAAGAATTATCAATTTTTTTACAATCGACTTTTATAGACAGCATTAACNTATTAAGTAATAGCATTTATTCACTAAATTAATTGCAATAGTTTTGAAAGCACACCCCCTTCAATAAAGAATTATCAATTTTTTTACAATCGACTTTTATAGACAGCATTAACCGTTTTAATATTTCATGAATGTTTATTAAGTTTTCCTCTATTTGTGAAGAACACAAATAACTCATCAAACAATAAAAGTAAAAAAATAGTTTAAAGACTTTTTAAGTAACTAACCAATTTCATTTTTCGATCTTAAATGACACCCCCACTAACTTGAGTAAGAGAATTGATTCAACTTAATATAAAATTGGGGTGTAAGCAACTAATGAGCCACTGTCTCTAATAACCCAAAATCGATTAACAAACTATATTCAATTAATAGACTATCTCCAATGAATATAAAATTAGAGTCTCTACTAATTAATATAAAAAAAATTAAATATTAAGTTTGGTTCTGGTTCTGGTTATGATTCTTAAACTTTAACCGAACCAGAACCAAAACCAAATGGTTCTTGGTTCAAAGAACCAAAACCATTAATTTTTTTGATAGAACCGAACCGAACCGCTTGGTTTGGTTTGGTTTGGTTCTGGTCTGATTTGGTTTGGTCTGGACATTTTGTTCACCCCTACTTTCAATGTAAAGCAAAATTTGAATTTATATTCTTATTTAAAATTTTCAAAAAGACCTTGTAATGCATTTTCTAATTGATCAAAAGGACTTCAAATGAAATAGTTAGTATGTCACTTACTTATTAAAAAAAAAAAGAAAAGAAAAGAAAAAAAGTGAGATTGCATGTCATTTTCAAATTTGATCACCTTAATTCATACGCAAAGGCAAATACATTTTTATGTTGTGCCACTTTTTAATTAAGCCCCTATCTAGGAGAGGGTTTTTTTTTCCATATTTAGCAATTATTTGACCACCTAAAAATTTAATATTGAAAATGCCCTTCTCAAGAACAATGAATTAAATGTTAAGGGGGGCAAAAAGGTCATTCTGCCTTAAAATAGTCCATAATTACGATTTGCCCTGCATAAACACCGTATAACGGTCACAATTTTGCTAGAAATGAGAGGGGGAGAAAAAAAAAAAAGCTCTTCCAGAGATGGGGCTAAATGTCACATAATTAATTTTTAATAGAACAATATATTTTGGACTAAGCTTTCAATTTGTTTATAAGAATTTGTTTTAATAAGCTTTCATAATAGAGAAAGTGACATGGTAATGACATACATCGCTTTTAATTAAAAAATAATGAAGTGATATTTTATGTCACTTTTTATTTAAAAAATCTCGCTTAATTTTACACAATATTTTTTATTTTCAAAATACTTTTCATATGAGATCCCTTAAAAGGTATTTCTCTAAGTTACCCTAAAAACATTTGTAACTTGCAATCCTCAAAAGCATGTCCAATATGACTACAATTTTGGCTATCTCGTGGAAATTTTAAAGAAACTCCAAAACCCATATTCTTCATCCCCTTCTTCATATGCCACCCAAATGAATTTTCGAGCCTCTTCAGCCACATTTGTCTCGATACAGACTCAGAGCCAAATTGGGCAGATTACAGTCTACAGTTGGCTCGTCAATCCTTAAAGGCTTCCAAAGCAACTTGCAAGGTAGTATAAAGCAGTTGCTTGTGAACAACTTATCCAAGCTGGAGCAATAGAGGTTTCAATCTCCGGCCAAAAGTATAGGGGCCATTTAGAAACACTCACCAGATAATCATCAACAAAGCCAAAAATGAATATAATCTTCCTTCTTCGTGAAAGACATAATAATATGTTTGTGAACTATGTGATCAATGTTGCTATAAAATCGTGCAAGTGCGGGATAACTGATGAATCAAGTATCGTTCTCATGAGAACTAAGAATTTTTCGGAATTCAAATCTAACTCTACGTCAAATTCAAAGATTTCAAGGATTGATTGGTTTATTATCTGCTATAAATAAACTGCTTTATGAAAATAGACAAAAATTATATAATGGTGACTTTAGGGGATAATTAAATTATGATTAAAATACTAGTAAAAACACTCCCATGAATCTATTTTAACTTTTCAATTCTCATTATAAATTCCAATTCATGATTCTCGCGACAATTGATTATCCTAATTTATCAAACAATCTCTCTTGAGTAAACTTAAATCTTACACGATCCTCAAATATTTCTACCGAGAATTCGAATATATAAAAGTACACAACAATTTAAAAACATCATATTACGATTGCATAGAGCATAAAAATATATTCATAAAAATGATAACTTCATAAGAAAAACTTGAAGGAAAACACAGAACAAGTATATTAATAGGTATCAGAAGTTAATTCAATCAAAATCGAATCAGCAAATAGAACTCGTTGAAGATAAAATTATAATGAACATGCTTAACTTTTCTCCAACAGTTTAAGCTTTTAAATCAAGTGCTTTGAGGTTAATTTGCTAATATACACTAACCAATTTTTTCGACCGGTCACACCATAGACTAAAAATCTACATTTGATTTAGGCAAGATACACCAGGAACCTTCATTCCTTGTACTCTTCCATAAGCATTGTTGCAAGCAACTGAAGCTCTTTGTTTGTCGTTCTGTAGAATGTAAATGTCGTCTAGAACTATATCCGTACATGGAACAGACGAACTGCATGCTAAATTCACTGCAGTCTGCGTTGACGAGGTTCCAAGTATTTGTCTAAAGGTGATGTTGCTAACTTTTAGTGCTGATTCCTATAAGAAAATATTTACACTGAATTAGTATTTGAAGACTCGATTACTTTCGGGAAGATCAAAGTTCTATGAATAGAATAACTAACCTGTGTTACACAATGCATGTGATCACAGTAGAATTGGTCAATGTCAATGATTCTGCTTGATTCGTGACTCAAGATTTTCTCGAAAATCATGTTTCTAGCAAAGCCACTGCCTCCCTGAATTGCATAAGGGTAAGACGAACATTAAGGACATGTTTAATGCATAGTATTGAGTAATACTAGAGCATGTTTGGCAAGTGTTTATAGAAGATCGAAATTATAAATAGATAGAAATCTGGGTTGAGTAAGTTGATACTACTTATGGGTTCCTCGAAATTTGTGGATAAAAATTGACTTTAGTATTTACAAACAGTTTAAAAAAGATGAGCCGAAAAATAGGGTTAGACATTAGCAAAAGATCGTTCACATCATAATCAAAGAATATGCGACATTAGATACCTGCCATGTCTTTATTCTAGCACCATTCATGGTTCGTATGAATACAACATTACTAACTTCCACATTTTCGACTGTGTCATGGCTTCCAGACTTGCCTAAACTTCCAATGCTGTGTCAAGGTAAAGGAGACATTAAGATCTCAGATTCTACTAAGGCACTAGAGTGCAAGCGTGAAAAGATCAGGCTCGAGTAAAGATTAAACTATTAAAATACGATTTAGATCACGAGTTTGACCTTATGCCATGCCCAGGTCCACATACGATGTTGCTAATCTTCACATATGATGTTCCGGATACTATAGAAATACAATCATCACCTACATTTTTGTATAAGGTGAAACGATTAGAATACTAACCGAGGTAATTTTACACGAACATTTTCTAAGTAGACAGCAATAAAATACCTGTCCCAATACGGCAATGATCGATGAGAACATTAGTAGACCCCGTAACGTGGATGCCATCAGTGTTTGGACTATCTCCTGGACTATCGATTGTTATATTCGAGACATAAACTGATGTTAAGGACTTCAGGATGACATGCATATGAGGAACATCCTTAAAGGTAAGACCACTTAGAATAACATTGTTAGCGGATGATATCTCTAAAGCCTGCCGTTGAAGAATTTCATTGACGGTAAAGTCTATTCAAGAGAAATTGTGAATATCAAAAGAGTTATTATGATTTTCGAAAACTTACATTTGGCCTCGAGTGAAGCTGTAGAAGATGGAAATATAATCTATGTTAGAAATTCGAAATTGAAGTTTCTAGAACATTCTCGAATGATGAACCTTTAAATAAGGATGAATAAGCAATCGACAAATTATTTATTGAATTAATTGAAGCTTTACGGAGTAAGAAATGCAGTTCGTGCTTTCTAATTAGTATTAGATTGTACTCGACTGTCCAAACAGAAGTTAAATTAGTTTTATTTTTCTAATGTGAGAGTCTCCAAACGTTGTTTAATCCATATTACAATCATGTCGATAAGGTTTTATGATTTTGGGACGATTCTTTAATTATACTACGTTTTATGACCATAGATTTAAGTTGTTCAAGCTCCAAAGGCACCAAGAAATCAATATGGACGTACAATTAATAAGGTTGGGAATTGGGATCGGACCGACAATCAATCTCGAGAGTGTATTTAAAATCTTAATCTAATAGTAGAAAATTTACCTTAGTATTGCTGTGCCACCAGTTTTTTCCGTGACCATTTATTAAACCATTTCCACGGATTGAGAGGTTATCAACGTGTCTAAAATCCATCCAATTATGGCAAGAATTGTTTTGGCATCTCCACTCCGATGGTTCATTTGGTGCAATTATAATTCCATTTATCTGCATAATTAGTTCATAATAAAATTAATAAAGCCCCTGGGCGCGATTCTAGCAAGATTTGAAGCAAAATTCTGACCATTGGAAATGTAGGTGAGTCCTTATGCCGCCGTAGTTATTGACCCAATATCAAGCGAGTTACCATAAAAACCCTTATGAATTAAATGTTAAAAGAGTGCATAGGTAATTCCGCTTTGTTTGGTCAATAAGTGCAGCTTTAAAAAATTGGCTGAAATTTTGCTAAAAATGCTTCCCAGGGGCAAAATAAGGAAAAAGAAAAGAATAGACATCAAACTGTAAATAGTGTAATTACTCATATGAAACCAAGGTCCAGACGGTTTTTGGACCGGCCGTGGTCATACTTAGCCCCTGTAATTTGGTATGAATTAAAATCTAATAAATCATTGAATCAATACCTCAAGAGTAATCGAATTGTCATTGCAAGGGCCATGGAAGTATAAATAATTGATCAAGAATGTCTTCCCCGAAGGAACTTCCATGGTCGAAGAAGACGATGATGACTTGCATGTTGCTTCCCATGCTCTCAAAAAAGCCTACAACAAAGTGGAAAAAAACAAAAAAAAAAACAAAATCCCAAATCAAATCGCATGTTAATATAAAACTTACAGTAGATCGAGCATGCAATTAAGACTAAATATAGTAACACGATATCTTACATGGGTGTCATCAGTTCGACCATTACCAATTGCACCATAATGAAGGACATTAAACGTTGTTTCAGAACGACTTGTTACCCCAAACAAAGAGAGACTAAATGAAAAGACAAATATCAATAAGTTCTCCATTATAATATAGCAAAACACTAAACAAAAAATAATAATGGTAAAAAAGACAACGTATACGAAGAATTCGATTAGGAAAAGGAATTTGGTTGGGTGAAAATTTCAAGAGGAAAAGAGTTCTACTTCTACTTACATTTGAATAAAAATAATTTACAGTTTTCAGTAAATGGGTGAAAAGAAATTATTCATTATTAAGGTTGAAAGAGTTGTGAAAAACCTGAAACTCTTCAGCTCGACTGTTAAAAAAATAAAAAGATTAGGATAAAATGAACTTCTAATTAAAAATAATATCTAGTTAAGCACGTTTATATATGTAATTATAGTTGATTTACGAGACTTAAAGGTGGGTCAGACGGCTTGGTGTTTGTTAGGGACGGTTTGGAAATGACACGGCTCCACAAGGGTTGCGCCGTTGGTTAGTTTTTCTGGAGAGGCGAGTTAATCCTTATAGACCTTTTATTTATTTATTTTTACTTGGTTCAAATCTAACTAAAAATTAAAAAAAATAAAAAATTCGACTACTCGTGTGGCTAGCACAATTTGACCTATAAAAATGGTGAACCGCACGACCTTCTAGATATACAGTTGGATATGATCAATTTAGCACCTCTAAAAGTGGGAACACTGGACAAACTTGCTATGATTGTGAAATATAGGTACTCAATTGGATTGATATCAATTTTAGAAGGTTATTCGGTTTTAACTTTATTATATTATCCTCAAGGTATATTTCATTATGAATTTCAATCTAATTTTTATTTTATTTTTAAATTTCACACAAGTCTCACAGCCGGGGCGAGAAGCGCGAAAGAATTCTTTCTTGCCATGGTTTGCTTTAGCCAATTATCTTTTTCGAAATTAGTGGTATGACTTCGAAGCCCAAGGAATGATAGACTCGAATCATCGTCAATAACTTTGTAAATCTTCGATCTTACCAAGCTAGATTTTGATCTCAATTTCAATCTAGTTATTGGAAA
This sequence comes from Fraxinus cuspidata, assembly GCA_903798385.1. Taxonomy (NCBI): domain Eukaryota; kingdom Viridiplantae; phylum Streptophyta; class Magnoliopsida; order Lamiales; family Oleaceae; genus Fraxinus; species Fraxinus cuspidata. The sequence goes on along the minus strand of CAIGRP010102606.1, from coordinate 5,015 downwards.
AACATGTAATTGAATACTTACAAGAAAAATATTTTTTTTTAATAATTGATGATCATTACCCTTCTAAATTGCAATGAGGCTAGTACCACATTGTTCAATGAATAAAAGTTCTCTCAAATTTAATTGAAATATAACAATGACCTTATTGCCACGTAAAATTAATGATAATTACTACTTTAGAAGTTTTTGGATCGGTTTTCACTTGTAGAATAAAAGGAATTGTTCTTACAACATTCTTATCACTTCCTTTTACTAAGTAAAATGAAATAAGTTGACAGTCAATTTCATCCGGTCCTAAAGATTTCTCAATTCGAGTTCTTTTGCTGTTTCGAGTCTCACTAGATTTATCAATATCTTTAGAAGATGTTTCATCTTGTGTTCGACTAGAGCTGAGAATTTCTTTATTAATTTCCCTTAATTTTTTATCCGAAAATAGTGAATTCTCGAAGAACTCTATATCCCTGGATTCAATAATCACATTGGACTCCAAATTCAACAATCAATAAGATCTTCTATTGCTAGCACATCCAACAAAGACATATTTGATACCTCTTGGACCTAACTTGGTTCTGTTAGGGTTCATGTTCTTACAATAAGTAAGATACCCCCACACTTTGAAATATCCAATGTTCGATTTTTTTTTTCTTTCCATAATTCGTAAGGGGAAACCTTATTAAATTTAGAAGGAATTCTATTTAATATCATACATGCACTCAACAACGCTTTACCCCATAAATTAAATGGCAACTAAGTATAAATCAATATGGCATTAATCATTTCAACAAAAGTTTTATTTTTTCTTTCAGCCAAACCATTTTGTTCGGGTGTCCTAGGTACAACAGAACATTGATGAACTATGTCTTGTTGTTCACAAAAAGAGTTAAAATCACTGAAAACGTACTCACCTCATCTATCATTTCTTAGAGTCTTTATTTTCTTACTTATGTGATTTTCAACTTTATTTTTATATACCTTAAACATATCAAATACTTCATATTTATGCTTCATCAAATAAACATACATATATCTAGAGTGATTATCAATATAAATAATGAAATACATATTACCACCTCTAGTTAACAAATCATTCAATTCACATATGTCAGTATGAATTAATTCTAAAATACTAGAAGTCTTATTAACACTTTAATATGGCTTTTTAGTAATGTTGGATTCTATGCAATTTTGACATTTAAATGTATCATTTTCATTGTATGAAATTAAGTCACATTTCAACATCCTTTATATTACTTTTATCTGTGTAACATAATCTAGCATGCCATAATGAAAATGAATTAACGATATAAGCAACATCCACTTTATTATTAAAAGATTTGTCAACAATACAAAACTTGACCATTCCTTCACAAGAATAGTCTTTTCCAACAAATTTCTCATTTAAGGATAGTACAAGTTTACCGAATTCATAAACACATATTATGCCCGATTTTCCTAAGAGATTTCCACTAACTAAGTTCATATTCATATCAGGAACATGTACATTTGTCAAGGTAACAGTTTTGTAGGAAGTGAAGATGATATCCACATTTCCTTTTCCAAATACATTTGATCGAACATTAGGGATAATCCCATTAACACCAATACATCATTTTGATCAGACAAAATCGTTACCCATCGGAATCTCTTGTTCTCCATCAACTTCATAATAAGTCTTGAATAAGGACTTATCAAATGATATATGTATTGTTGCACACGTATCATACCACCAATCGGGAATCTTTCTCTTGATAGCATTGATTTCGCTTACGATTGTTACATTGTTGCCTTCTTTGATGTAGTTTACTTTTCCTTTGAAGTTGTTTCTTTTCTGGTATCGACATTCTTTTGCATAATGTCCAAATTTTCCACACACGAAACAACGACCTTTGATCTTTTTCTTGGAATTGTTAAAGTTTCTTAAAGGCTTTCTCTTGTTAGATTTAAAATAAGGTTCGATCTTCTCCACGACATTTGCATTTGAAGTGCCTTTATAAGAATTATCATTCTTATCTCTTACCCTCGACTCTTCCTCAATTTGAAGATGTTTTTGCAATTGTTCCAGAGAATAGTATTCGAAACTATGCATTTATTTCTTCTAGTATCATTTCCAAGTTCCGAGAAGTCTAGCAATGATTGCTTCCAATTGGAAAGTTTTCAAAATCTCAATCTTGACCGCCTTCAACTTGTTGACAAGCACTTACAATCCATGAATTTGGGAAGGGGAATATTTTCTATAAATTTGAAATCGAAGTACCTTGAGATTAAAAATTTCTCAGTGTCTTCTTCTTCGGCTTTGTATTAACTCTCCAAAGGATTCAATATTCCTTAACATGTCCAATAATGCATTCAGAATGTGACCGCGGCATATAAGTTCATCTTCTTGGCGCTTTTGTCTTTCGGCCCTCACCGTATCAGTTTCTCCATTTGTTAGTTCCGGTAGATGCACCAATTCCGGATCAAGTCTGTAAAAAATCTTTAATGCTATTAGTAGAAACATCAATTTATCTTTCCATCCTATGAAATTCGTTCCATCAAAGCGATCCAGCCGTACAAGGTCTTGATTCATCAACTTGATCGTCGTCATAGTGCTTTCGTTTTCCATCGCAAAATGTATAGTTTGAAAATGTTGTCTAGAAATTTGATGACTTCCACTTGAGGGATCAGAAAATAAAGCAACAAACCAAAACAAGAAAAATGAAAATCACCAATGAAATCAACAAACCAAACACCAAACCAAGAAATTGATTTGAAAATGAACAACCGATAGCTTGAACATGATATCGCTATCCTCAAACTATATTTGCCTCCTCTCGAATTGGAATAATACTTGTAGGGATTAAGGTAAATGGTTTGCATGATTTAAACAAGCATTGTAAAGGATTAACACCCAAGTAATAAGTGTAATCATCTAAAACTCAAGAACACTAAAGAAAAATTTTTGAATATAAAGAAGAAAGTATAGAATTCTATGTTTTGGAATGATTTCTTTTCTTAAAATGTGGCTATAGTTTTTGTATGTTTTCAATCATAGTTTTATTGATCACAAACCACCTATATATAGCCTAGAAACAATGTCATACGAAGTTGTGTCAAAAAACCCTCCAAGAGCCACCAAAATTTGAATCAAGCGGTCAAATAACGGCCATTAAGCATATGCGACCGCATAGTTGATTCCATACCAGGGTCATGAGTCCTGGTATAGGCCTATGCGACCATATAGGCGGTCACATAGTTCAACTATATGGCTCCAAATATCATTTCCACTCTATATCATTCCACATCCGAATTTTGTTAAATTTGAACAATATTTCAACAACATTTACATGTCTTCACCCAGTAATTCATGGCATGCGCTTTTTGCTTTGCTTTCCTTAAATTAATTTATGAATTTTTCATCTTGAGAGTATTATCCATTAATTATTACATATTGCCTTGTCTTAGTTGAAATATAACTTATTCATATACACCTTGTTATTAGTTTTATATCTTTTAATTGCTGGTAACAGTAAATAAAATAAAATGATTTGCGTAACCATATTTTAAGGTACATTTTCACAACTTTTCTTCTCCCAAATGCAAAACAAATAAATAAATAAATAAATAAATATGAATAATAAAATAGTCATTTCTTATTAATTTTTTTTCCCTTGTCCTGCGTATTAGTTTGTTTTAGTGTAAAATTTTTATATATACTGGAACGATAGTATAGTCTGCATATATTTAATAATAAGCAAGATTAATTATTTTAAAAGCTTAATTACTTCCAGTGAACTCTTAAGATTAGCCAAAACATGCTCAAGTCAATTGGATTTCTACTTTTTCTACTATTAAATAAAAAAATCTAGAAATAATTTAAATTAAAAAAAAATCAATCCACATAGGCGGCCAGATTGTATGGGTTCTCTAAACTGTTGGTGACCGTAATTAAGCGGTGCTCATGCAGAAGTTTTAAATTTTTTTTTTTTTTTTTAGAAAATAATTGTGATGAAATAGGACTTTTGGGCAAATTGAATTCGTGGGCAATTAAGGACATATTTATTTTCATTTCTGAAAGGTAAATTTGCTAAGAATTCCAAGTATGTAAGCCTCCATTCGTATTCACTCGTACGCAGAGCCGAAGCTGAGTCATGCTTAAGCAAATTTCCTTTTTTATTACGTAAAAAAGTAACCGAAATTTTTCTTCAAATTGAGCATATGTACATAGTTGGAGAACACCGAAACGTATTTCCAGATGATCTTACTGGTCTATCACTGAACAAAAAAATCAAATTTGTTACTGATTTAATATCTGGAACAGCCACTATATCACATGGCTACTACTGAATTCAATGAAATCAAAGACCAACTCCAAGATCTCATGGATAAAAAATTTATCGGCCTAGGTGCTTATATTTTATTTGTAATAAAGAAAGATGACTCTATGATATTCTCCATGGACTACCGAGATATAAATAAGGTGACAATTAATAACAAATATAGAAATTGTTTGATTAACTCCAAATTGCTGACTATTTTTTGATTTACGGTCGGGTTATCATCAACTAAAAATCAGAGAAGAAAACATTCCAAATACTATCTTTCGTACCCGAAATGGGCATTATGAGTTTCTAGTAATGCCATTTCTAGTAATGCCATCTGATTAGGTTAATGCTCCTACAGGATTCAAATATGATGACTCTGGTTTTAAGGAGCACTTAGATTACTTCATCATAAATGTTGATTATTGTGCTCCAATCAACGCAAATTCCGGGCTCAGTCGACACCAATCGACACCACAATCGCCAAAACCTTCCAAAACCAAACTACCTTCCAATACCTTGGTTACTTCACGGTTTAACAGCCCACAAAGGGTTTGGGGATGAGATTTGCAAGTCCAAAGCGGCCACAAAGGCTTGGGGGAAGAAGAACAATGGATTCTCCAATGATTCACTTAGAAAGGATGGAGCAAAGGTAAGTTTCTTCCAATTTCTTCAAAGGGACGGCTGCAAGCTTTTTTCTCTCCCACTCTTAATCAC
>CAIGRP010102600.1:0-14247 GCA_903798385.1 Fraxinus cuspidata | reverse complement strand
TAGCTGGCACTTATCATCGGCGCACATCATATCTTGAGTTTAATAAGGATTTTGGGACGGGTCATGTCAGCATGTCCCAAACACAGTTTTCCACTCTCTAGAACTAATTAGCTAGTGGATGCAACTACAGAACATGAGCTATTAAGTTTTGTGGACGCATATTCGGGATACAATTTGATCCCCATGTGTACACTAGATGAGGAACACATTGTCTTCATTACAGATCAAGGGTTATATTGTTATAAGGTAATGCCACTTGGACTAAAAAACGCGTATGGCACCTATCAAAGGCTAGTAACAAAATGATCACAGATTAATTAGGTAAAAAAGTGAAAGTACACATTGATGACATGTTTGTTAAAAGCCTTCGAACTGAAAGCTACATAAAATACTTGCAAGAAGCCTTTAACGTACAACAGAAGTATAGAATGGAACTAAATTCATTAAAATGTGCATTTGAAGTAAAATTCAATAAATTTATGGGGTATATAATAAATCAATGAGGTATTGAGACGAATCCTTATAAAATCTAAGCCCTCATTAAAATATGTTCCCCAACAAACTGAAGGAGGTATAAAGTTTAATAGAAAAGGTCACCGCCTTAAGTGGATTTGTATCATAAGCAATAGACAAATGTTCTCCTTTCTTTCAAGTATTGAAAGAGGGAAAAATTTCGAATAGAGTGACGAATGCGAACAAACATTTCAAGCTTTGAAAGAGCACTTCGGAAAAGAGCCTTTATTTGTAAGCCATCAGGTGGAGAAAAATTAATTCAATATTTAATAATTTCTGAGGTGACAATGAGTTCCGTCTTGATAAAGGAGAAAGGATAATAACAACTGCAAATGTATTATCTAAGAAAAGCTCTAAAAGGATAGAGATGAGGTATCCGGACATCGAAAAACCAGCCCTCTCACTAGTTGTAGCATCACATAAATTGCGGTCACAGTATCGAGGTGTTAACTAATTTCTCACTTAAGAATGTATTATAGAAACCTAATGCATCAAAAAGAATGATAAAATGAGAGGTAGAGTTTGGACAGTTTGAATTAAGTTATAAAGGACTATCCGCTATCAAAACACAAGTATTAGCAGATTTCATTGCAGAACTTTCTGATGTTCCCACGCCTGAGGTGGAACTTGAGAAGTAACTATTTTGACAAGCCCAAAGTGGCATAATCTAAACTGTACATTAAAATTTTCATTTAAAGCGACCAATAACGTAGTCGAATATGAAGTTTTATTAGTAGGCTTACAATTGGCGAAGGAAATGCAAGCTCAAAGCATTAAAAGTAAAAAGTGTTTTGCAGTTAGTGATAAATTAGGTGAACGGGAGGTTCATGACCGAAGTTGAGATGATAGCCACTTATCTAGTGCAGGTCATAAACTTTTCACAATATTTCAACACACTCAAGCTCTCACAAATCCCTAGAGAGGAAAACGGGTGCATGGACACTCGTTCAAAATTAACGAACACTAAGGATCAGATTTATTTAAAATAGTACCAGTAGAATTGCGAACAAAACCTTTGTTTAAATAGAATAGTAAATAGAGTGTGGATACAAGGAAAAGTTTCGTAAATGCATAAAATTATATCCTATCTAAAAGATGGAACATGTTATATCTCTAATCCGAGTCTCTACAAAAGGTGCCATGCGGCTCCACAAATGGAGAGACCCCGTGTCAAGCAGACCCACGAGGCATGACGTGGCATGAAACTCTTAAGGGCGACGTAAGGATGGCATACTGAAGGTCTTTACTGCAGCGCTGAGGCACTTGAATGAGAGAACCATCTACCGAGGCACGAGTGGTACATTGACAAAGAAATATGTAAGCGCCGAAGCTATGCCCTTTATGGAGCCACCTCCAATAATGTATCTGAGGCTCTCAGGTTCAATTGATATTCAAGATGCCGAGGTTGTCTATCACATTAGATTCATAGATCTCTTAGAAGTGACTAATGTAACGCTTACAATAAAGTTAGACAGTGTGCCATCCCATTGTATAGGACGGCTGACCCATTTTCGATGCATTTATGATAAGAATAGACTGTGATGTGAAGCCGTAGTGATGGCGATAAAGCCACGTAATTTAGATCCAACGGCCACCATGTCGGCCAGTATGTAATAGACTGTGATGTGAAGCCGTAGTGATGGAGATAAAGCCACGTAATTTAGATCCAACGGCCACCATGTCGGCCAGTATGGTGTAAATAAATCTTCTTTGTAATTGAAAAGGGATGGGAAAAAAGATAGCGAAATTAACACTCATACATCGAAATATACACAAAAATCCTTGAAAGAAAGACATTAACATTTTATATGTCCTTCCACATATTCTCGTTAAACAAAGGAATTGGTGTTTAGTCCGGTGATTATTGTTAGAGCAATTGCCAGCATTCTACCCATTGGAGCCTAAACGTGATTAGTCTCTCACCGTAAAGTACCTCCCACATCTATTTCAACTTGGTTACTGCCATTATTCCGGTAATAACATGCCAGAATCATACTTAACGTGGCGTGAGTGGGCCCGACATCTGTTGACTCATTTTTTGGTATCAACAGATTGGCAGTATCTGTGGAAAACGTAACAACTAACCACGAAAACACGTGGAAAAATCATTGACGAATTGTGAAAAGTTCGGTTGAAAGAATCGAAATCCTTGAAGAAGAAGAAGAAGGGAAATCTAAAAACCCCTTAAAAGCAAAGAAAACTACTAGTGCCGAATATATTAAAAAAGATGAGTTCGAATGATGAAAACGAGCCTAGAAGGACAAGGGAAAATCCTGAACAAGGGGAACCCTCACATGCCATTCCGGATTCACGCCCCCGCCTCCCAACACGAAGACGTGGTGAATCGAGAGGCGGGGGGAGAGTTGTGGCCAGGTTTACTAGGGAAATAGCTTCAATGACAGCCAACATGAGAAACATAACTTAGCAAAACTTGGCCATGCAAGAATTGCTGATGAACATGCAAGGGCAGGGAGGATTTCATGTCCTCCCCACATGCAGTCCCAGGCGACGAATTCCCATATCCTCAAGAATATAGNGCAAGGGCAGGGAGGATTTCATGTCCTCCCCACATGCAGTCCCAGGCGACGAATTCCCATATCCTCAAGAATATAGCCAGGGATAGGAGGAAGTCCAAAGTCAGATGGCAAGACACTCTCAAAGCAGAATGGGGGCCTCACAAATAAGGGAGGTGGAGATGGGCACCTCAATTAACCATGCTTCGGAAAGACCTTACGAAACGCCGTTCAACTTCCCTCAAAACTACGAGCTGGATAACAGACCGCAAAGGTCGGTTAGCGTATTCGACAAGATTGCCTAGAAATGGGCAGAATTATCCTTCCCAGATGCCTAGAAATAGGCAGGTATATCCTGCCCCTCCGGAGCCTAGAAATAGGCAGCATGAGCCACATCAATGCGAAGAATAGCAACCTATTCTTCAGGAGGAATCAAAGGCCAGTTAGCGAATTCAACAGGATCGACCCGGGATTGCCTAGAAATAGGCAGAACTCCCCCTCCCAGATGCCTAGAAATAGGCAAGCATATCCTGACCCTCCGGAGCATAGAAATAGGCAGCATGAGCCACATCAACGTGCAGAACAGTAACCTATCCTTCAGGAGGAACCTCAGGTCTACCCCTCTAAAAATAGGCGTGAAAGGAGGGCTCAGGCGAGAAACGAAGCGATGCCATCCCAGCCACCTCTCCAAGCCCATCAGAGGGAGGAAGAAGACTTGGACGAGCACCAGAGATCTTGTGACCTTGATGATGATGATGATCATTCGCCTTTTTTAGAGGCCATAAAGAACACACGCATGCTAAACCATTGTATTCTCCCTAAAATTCCCAAGTATGATGGAAGAGGAGACCCGGCGAAGCACATTAATAGCTTGAAAACTCACATGAACTTGAAGGGAGCCACGCCAGCTATGAAGTGTAGAGCCTTTCACTTAACTTTGAATGAAGGGGCTGAAATATGGTATTCAAGGTTACTAGAAGGAAGCATCCGCAGTTGGCCCGACCTTAAAAAGACGTTCTTGAAGCGATTCGCTACGAGCAAAGAAGGAGAAAGACCCATTCAGCGGTTGCAAGATATGCGACAACAACAAGGTGAATCGCTAAAAAACTTTATGTCCCGCTTTATCGATGAGATGACTTATTGTATGCAAGTCATGGGTAGAGAGGCGCTAACTGCCTTGTGGTGAGGACTGGATATGAACTTTCTCTTTTGGAGGGATGTGCAAAATAAAGACCCTGGAAATGATAAGGCGTGAGATCCTCAATGAAGAATTGAGAGATCATAGGAACAGAGCCAGACAGGGTTTGCCGCCTCCACAAATGCAAAGAGGAAGAGGTCCCACATCAATGGACCATCAAACACCGTTGAATCATGGGCAATAATTAGCTGCAGCAATACAGAACCCCGTACCCACATTGGCTTACGAGGAGGTCAGCCCCAGTACTGAGACGCGCCATACTTATCCAAGACACCCTCCTAGGGGGCGAGGTAGGGGCCGAGGTGCCGAACCTAGAAATAGGAATGAAGCACCTAATTATTGCGTGCATCATCAATCTCATGGTCATCGAACAGAGAATTGTTGGGATACTGCAAGGCAAACCCAGGCCCAGGATCGAGGGAGATGCCTTCAAAGGAATGCTCCATACAGGCCAAATCAGCAATCCAGGGCTAACGAAAAACATCGATCCAACCGCAGCAATCTTTCAAAAGAAAGAGAAAATGACGTCGAAAGGCCTAGAGAAGGCCAAAGACAAAGACGAAGTCCTCCGCAAAATGCTAAACCAGAGCCCATCAGAGAAATTGATACAATCATTGGAGGTCCCCATGTCGGCGGGAATCCAAGAACTCATAAAAGAATTATGCAAGGAAAGCAAGCGACCCTCCCATGATGAGCTACATAGTTGACCACTCCACAGCCGGGAAAACGATCCCACCGATCATTTTCACCCAGGAAGATATGGTGGGAGTACATTACCCACATTGTGATGCCCTGGTGGTAAGGGTCGTTGTAGCCCGGAATGGCCTCAAACGAATGTTGGTGGATAATGGGAGTTCGGTCAACATTATCTTCGGGACTACCTTCGATAAAATGACAGTCGATCACGAATTAACTCCTATGACCTCCCCCTTATATGGGTTTACTGGAGATAGTATCATCTCAAGAGGTAAAATTACTCTAGCAATAGAGCTGGGAACTGAGCCTCTGATTGCCCGTAATTTCATGGAATTCCTAGTGTTTGATAATCGATCTGCCTATCACGGGGTACTTGAAAGACCCGCCCTGAAGGAGTTATGGGCAGTTACCTTCATCCATCATCTATGCATAAAGTTCCCAGCTGGAAAAGGTATTGCTACGGTTCATGGAGACCAACGAGGAGCTAGGGAATGCTACTTAAATTCCCTAAGAAAGGTAGAACTAAAGGTTGTTAATACCATCATTACTGATGCTATCATGGCTGACCTTCCTGAACAAGAAAGTTCTCCTGAACAAGGAGAAGACGTTGTTATGATTGAGGCACCTGGAGAACAAACACCTGCTGAAGAAGCAGTTAGTCTAGAGGAATTGGACCGCCGCATAATTGATTGTGAACCTCAAACGGCACCTAGGGAAGAATTGAAGGCCTTTGCAATCGACCCTATGGATCCCTCTAAACATCTGCAGGTAGAAAGTAACCTACCACCTAAAAAGAAGGAGGAACTAAAAAACTTCTTACTCCAAAACCTTGACGTCTTTGCTTGGAAACATAGCGACATGATAGGTATTGATTCCAGCATCAGTTGCCACCACCTGAACACATACCCCAAAATCGTGGCATATAGGCAGAAAAGAAGAGCCCTCAATCCTGATAGTTATGAGGCCTTGAAAGATGAGGTCAGAAAACTGATTGATAATGGGTTCATAAGAGAGTCTGTCTATCCGAAGTGGATATCCAACCTAGTATTGGTAAAAAGCCCAATGGGAAATGGAGGGTCTGCATAGATTTTTCAAATCTGAACTAGGCCTATCCCAAAGACAGCTTCCCACTCCCCAGGATATACCAATTGGTGGATTCGACTGCTAGACATGAGTTACTTAGCTTCATGGATGCCCACTCCGGATATAACCAAATCCCCATGTTCCCAACAGATGAAGAACATACATCTTTCATCACGGATAAAGAACTCTATTGTTACAAAGCCATGCCTTTTGCGTTGAAAATGCCAGAGCCACCTACCAAAGGCAAAACAAAATATTTGCCGATCTTATAGGAAGCACCATGGAAGTTTACGTATACGATATGCTAGTGAAAAGTCTGAAAACGAATGATCACATTGCCCATTTGATGGAAACTTTCCAAATTCTGCGAAAATATCGGATGAAACTCAACTCCTTAAAATTTGCTTATGGAGTATCGTCAGGGAAGTTCTTCGGTTACATAGTTAACCAAAGGGGCATTGAAGCTAACCCTGAAAAGGTAAAGGCTTTGATAAAAATGAGGTCGCCCTGGAGATTGAAAGAGGTGCAGAGCCTCACTGGAAGAGTTGCAGCCCTAAACCGGTTCATTTCTAAAGCAACAGATAAATGCTTACCATTCTTCAAAGTGTTCAACTGAGGAAAGAAATTTCAATGGACAGAAGAATGCTAATCTGCTCTGCAAGAGGTGAAGAGACATATGGGACAGGCACCTCTACTCGCCAAACCGAAGGATCATGAAATGATGTACTTATACTTGGCAGTAACTACTGAGGCACTCAGCTCTCATAAGAGAGGAAGATGGTCATCAACTACCTATTTATTATGTCAGTAAGACACTCATAGTAGCAGAGATGAGGTATCCAAACTTGGAAAAGTTGGCATTTTTCTTGGTAACTACCTCCAGGAAACTGAGGCCCTATTTCCAAGCACACACCATCCACATATTGAAAAATTACCCCCTCAAGAAAGTACTACAAAAGCTTGATGCTTCATGGAGGTTGCTCAAATGGGCTGTGAAACTTAGTGAGTTCGACATTACTTTCAAACCTAGGGTAGCTATCAAAGGGCAAACCCTAGCTGACTTTGTAGCTAAGTTCACCCCTGACCTAGAGGTAGAAGAGGAGATAGATCCCAAAGAACCTCAAACGTGGAACCTCTCGGTTGATGGATCCTCAAGAGAGTCAGGATCCAGGGCCGGAATCATTCTGATCGGTCCAGAAAGACATAGGCTCTCTTTCGCTGTAAGGTTTAACTTCAGAGCCACAAAAAATGCAGCTGAATATGAGGCCCTTATAGCTGGCTTAAGATTGGCAAAAGAGATGCAAGTGAAGAAGCTCATTGTCAACAGCGACTCACAGTTAGTAGTCAGCCAGGTCCATGGTAACTTTTCAGCCAGGGACAAATCCATGGTAGCATACTTGGAATTGGTGATGAATTTCATTCCTTCATTCGAGAAGTTTGAACTAGTATAGGTCCCTCGATCTGAAAATGCTCATGCCGATGCACTTGCAAAGCTAGCCAGTAGCAAGAGTTCCGAACTACACGTTGGCGTACCTATTGAGCATCTCTCCTGACCCTCCAACGATACGAGTGGGACGATGACTTAAATTGGGGAAACCCCTCCTTAGATATAGCTTATCATAGCCTACCTGAAGGATCAAACTCTTCCCCTGGAAAAGGGATAAGCGCAAAAGCTCAGAAGAAGAGCGGTGTACTTCGTCTTACAGGACGAAGTGCTATATAAACGTGGATTTTCATTATCCCTACTCTAGTGCATCGAGGGAGAAGAGACCAATTATGTGCTTAGGGAAATCCATGAAGGAATTTGTGGTAATCACTCAGGAGGATGTTCCTTAGCTAAAAAAGTACTTAAGCAGGGATACTATTGGCCCACCTTGAAAAAGGATGCGCAACATTTCGTTGGGAGATGCGACAAGTACCAACGTTTCGCTACGATTCAAAGGCAACCCTCACTAGAGCTAAATGTAGTCTCTAGTCCTTGGCCATTTGCCAAATGGGGAATCGACCTAATTAGGCCTCTCCCCAAGGGAAGATGAGGTGCTAACTTCGCGATAGTCGCCATCGACTACTTCAGGAAATGGTTGGAAGCCGAACCTCTTGTCAAAATAACGGAAGCTAACACTTCCAAATTTCTATGGAAGAACATCATTTGCAAGTTTGGGATTCCTCATTCAATCATATCAGAAAACGGTAAACAATTTGATAATAAGAAGGTAAGGGACATGTGCGACAAGCTGGGGATCAGGAAATACTTTTCTTCTCCTCATCATCCCCAAGCCAATGGGCAAGTTGAGGTTGTCAATAAGACAATAAAATACACGTTGAAAAGGAAGTTGGATGTTTCTAATGGAGCTTGGGTCGATGACCTACCCCAAGTGCTCTGGGCTATCAGAACCACTAGCAGAACATCGACTGGTGAGACCCCATTCTCGATGGTATACGGAGCAGAGACAATGAGCTATGTAGAAGTGGGTCTACCATCTCCTTGACAAATACATTTCAATGAAATAGCAAATGACGAAATGAGGAGATGCGAACTGGACCTCCTAGAAGAAAGGAAAAACGGATCACAAACGAAGATGGCTTCATATCAGAAACAAATGGCCAGATATTACAACTCGAAGGTGAAGAAGAGGTTATTCCGCATAAATGAGCTAGTACTTCGGAGAGTATTCTTGTCCTCCAAGGAATACGACTCAGGAACACTGGGACCAAGTTGGGTAGGTTCTTATCGTATATACGAAAAAGTTAGACCTGGGACTTATAAAATTGAAAACATGGATGGAATGGTACAGCCTCTTCCATGGAATGTAGAACATCTGCGCAAATATTATCAATAATGACAAGTATATTATGTATATTGTCATAAAGTTCAAATAAAGGTAGTTTTGTCTTTGAAACATACATCCTCGCGAATGTGTTAAGGTACGGCATTTTAAATACTACAATCGGAAGATTATACATTGTGGGATGAGGTTATAAACGGACAAATTATTACATAAATTGGCCATGTTTTGAAAAACAGGTTGGGAAGTTCCATTAAGAAATTGCTAACAAAATTTGAAGTGGTGATCTTAATGTCAGTAGCACAACCTGACCTATCAACACTTGTGAAAAAGAAACAAACTTAGCAATTAAATGAACCTGTTTATCAGTTCGACCATCCAAAGGGTCGCGAGTTCAAACACAAGTGGTTATTTCATAAGTTAAACTTCGTCAGTTTCTAGCATGTTTTAAGATTATGATGTTATATGGGAGTCTGATGTTGTCGCTAAGTCGACTTAATGAAAGTTGATATGAACCATAAAAAGTATAACGAAGTATGAAGCAGAGGCAGTGTAAAATAAAAAAAAAAGTATTAAGTAAAAAATGATTCATTAATAAATGGAAGGTACATTGGAGGGCCAAAGCCAGTACACTTGCTCAAAAAATTCATATCCTAAGAAGGTGGGGGTTTAGAAGCTACAAAAAGAATTATAGCGTTGGGGGTCACCTCATCAATAGCCTCACCGTCAAGTTCAATCACTTGGGCCCCTTCCGCTGGAGTCTGAGGTTCTTGCTCCTCGTCTTCCCCCTCCAGGAACTCAGCTCTAAGCTCAGAGGTGTTGAAGTCCATGTGATGCACCTCTAGCCACTCAACGACCTAGGTATAAGCATAGTTTCTCCAGTAAGCACCGAAACGTTGATAAGCCTCAGTCAGATGAAAGTTGGCCATGAATGATTTTTTAGCCTCACTGCTGGCTCGCTCTGCATCACTTCGGACCGTCTCAACCTCCTCCATTAGGCTAGACACCTCGGAGGTAAGCTCCCCCACATTCCCTTTCAAAATAGAGTTTTCCTGGTTGGCTTTCTCCAAAGCCTCAGCCGCCAACTTTTGATGGGCATTGGACGTCTCAATTTGTTTTGTCAAAGAGGCCACCTCACTATGAGATAAGTGGACCTCCTTCTTCAGTTTTTCAATTTTCGCTAAGGCAGAAGCGAGTTTCACGGACCCTTCCTCAGCAATTTTCTTCAAAGCTTCCACCTCAGCCTTTGCCTTGTTTACAGCCTCCTCGGCTTGAGTTGCCTTATCGGCAAAATCTCGGTTTTTATTCTGAAGGTTCTTAAAGAGGGCCTCCACCTCTATAGCGACACCAAAAGACCGCCCCGCCTGAGCAACCATGGTAGCCACAACGTCGACGGCGTCATTCTTCTCAACAAAGGTCTGCCACTTATCCGTCTAGTATTTATGGAATGTTGCAGTGGCAGTTTGTATTTCTGGATGAAGAAGGGCAAGGGCTTCGTCAGCTAGCTCATCGTACACGTGGCCAGGGGCGCCTTTTCCCGGGGGACCTCTAAAGTAGAAAAGGTATCGACGGATTTTATCCTCTTAACAAGCTCTTGCCTCAGAGGCACCACTGCAGTAGGCCTCTTCTATCCCCCCAAGGTAGCAGCAATAGAAGCTGCCAGCAGTTTCTCCCCCACAGGGACGTCTGACCGAGGAGGGGTATGTCATTTGAGCTGCCTACCCCAGTGGTGGACACCATAAACTTCTTCTTGGGTTCTTCAACTACCGCCCTTTTCCCCTTGTCAACGAAAGGTGGTTGTCCCTCCTCTTGAGAGGCAGCCCCCTTGTTGACCCTCTATATTTTATCCCTCATCTGCTTTCCTCCAGCAGATGAGGGCTTCATCCCCTTTCCATTGATGGATGTTGCCGCTAGAATAGTAGCCATATCAGGGGTAGGGGGTTTCCTTTTGTTGAAATTATCTGCAGTAAAGGAGGTGAATATTAGTAATGCATTTACGAACGTGATAAGACTGATAACATCGAGGTGTGTAGGTATTACCCCTCCTCACCATCAAACCAAAATCTTCAAAGTACCGGGTCATTTGAATTAAACGAGCAAAGTCCCGAACAGTTGACAACTTTTTGTACACTTCAGAAAGTGTGTCCCAATCGCACTCAGTAAACTCGAATCATTCAACCGATCCTGCAACACATACACAAAAAGGATAAGTATCAAATTTCTCAGTTCAAAAAATTATACAAACAAGAAATGCACTCACTAGCATCGGAATATGAGGTAGGAACTTTAACATGGGGAACAAGGTCGCCCTCACCTCCTGCCACTTCCCCCTGATCCAAAACCAGGTCTCCTTCCATCCCTTTATAGAGGTTGGCAAACCTAGGACGAAGGGGGAATGAACTGGGTCGGAGCCAGGCCATAAAGCCTAAAAACTGCCCTAAAGAAAGGATGGATGTGTAGGCGAAGGCCAGCTTTCAACAAATACTCACTAATGGCAATGCAACCAGGCCTAGGATAACAGGCTCGCTCATTAGAAGAAGAGGAAAGGAGTTCTATGTCGTAAGGAATCATATACTTCTCCCTACGATTTGACAGGTAGGTAAAGTTTACGGAAGAAGGGATCTTAGCGGCCCTGAAGCTGTCCCATCACACCTCGACACAGAAGCACCTCGCCCAACCTCGACGACCCTAACAATGTCGGCGGTATCTATAATTTCTACCCCCATCTCATTCGCCAACCTACAAATGTCCACTTCTCCCACAGCAGAATTCGAAGAAGCCATTATATGCAATTGCTTTGAGTATGAGAAATAAGAAAAGCAGATTCTTACAAATTAAAAGGAGGCGGCAGATACTTGATATCCTTTTTCTTAAAAAGATTTAAAGAGAAAAGATTGTTTGAAAGTTTTGGAAAAAAAGAGAAGTCAAGACGATTTAGAAAAGCCTTGAAGAAAAGAGAAGCGAATATTCATCCAAAAGTAGAAAGAGAATCCTTCTGAAATATACACCCCTTTTATAGGCAGACATGCTCAATCTCAACCGTCGGATTTGGATCCTGCCCATCTAGCTGCACGTTGTGGGGCTTAAATCTGAGCCACTCATTCCATCTGACTCTTTGTATTCAGTGATGTAGATCTTAACGTGAAAAACATGTCCTACTCCGCGTTTGGAAATCTTACGAAACATGGAGAACAAACATCATTATGCATTAAATGCAGCAACCGTTGCGTGTATGGAAAGTTGTACCATCTCAGCTGCCCTTTCATGGGAATATGCCATGACATCAAATCATTGAGGCACTATAATTAAAAGTGCCTCGTGACTCTCAAAGGCATACAAATTAATAAAAATCCTTCGTTATTATTATCAAATGAATGTGGATTTATAGATATCAGATCCCCTCACATGCTCCAAGTGCCTAAGGACCTCAAACATGTGGATAGATGCCTCGACATGCAAAAGCATTTTGGTGAGAAAACGCTAAATAACCCACTTCGAATTGAATAATCGCACGAAATAGAATTACTTCGATGACTTATCAATTAGAAAAAGTATAACTTGTCTCTTTCCTTTACACATGAAGTCCATGCATTACATAAATAAACATGCATTGACTTGGGGGACTTCTGTTACATCTCTAATCCGAGGTTCCACAAAAGTTGCCACGTGGAGAGACCCTGTGTCAAGTATACCCACAAGGCATGACGTGACAGGAAACTCTTAAGGGCGACATAAGGATAGCATACGGAAGGTCTTCACTGCAGCGCCGAGGTACTCGAAGGAAAGAACCATTTGTCGAGGCACGAGTGGTATGCTGACGAAGAAGTGTGTAAGCGCCGAGGCTATTCCCTTTATGGAGCCACCTCCAATGACTTATCCGAGGCTCCCAGGTTCATCTGATATTCAAGATGCGGAAGTTGTCCATCATATTAGATTCAAAGATCTCTTAGAAGTGACTGATGTAACACTTGTAATAAAGTTTGATATTGTACCAGCCTATTGTATAGGGCGGCTGACCCCTTTTCAATGCATTTATGATAGAAGTAGATCGTGATGTGAAGCCTTAGTTAAGAAGATAAGGCTACATAATTTAGATCCAACGGCCACCACATCGGCCAGTATGGTATAAATTAATCTTCTTTGTAATTGATAGGGGGGAGATAGCGAAATCAACACGCATAGATTCGAAATATACACAAAAAAACCCTTGAAAGAAAGACATTAACATTTCCATCTATCCTTCCATATATTCTCGTTTATCGTTAAATAAATGAATTTGTGTTAGTCCGGTGATTGTTGTTAGTGTAATTGCTTGCATTCTATCCCGTCGGAGCTTAAACGTGATTAGTCTCTCACCATAAAGTACCTCCCGCTTCTATTTCAACCTGGTTACCGCCATTATTCTGGTAAGAACGCGCCAGAATCGTGCTTGACGTGGTGTGAGTGGCCCGACATCTGTTGACTCATTTTTTGGGATCAACAAATATTATGTTTTTTTTATTCTTCCCTCTTCTTCTCAAGTTTCTTTTATATATATTGTTGGTTTGTTGGTTTTTGGCATGGGCAAAACCAAATTATTTTGGTTTTATCAAATAATTTTTTTTTTTAATTCTTGGTTTGGAATTTGGCAGTTTCAGGTATTTTATTATTTTTATTTTTATGAATAGTGCCATACTATTCATGTGAATAGTACACGATACGGTTCACGTGAATTGTAACTTTATTTTATTTTTCTAGATTTGAAGTAACATTATTCATTTTTTTTATTTTTAGGGATTCAACTTTCGAGACAAGTCAAATATTTTGAGGTTTGAGATTTTCTTGGTGTAGAGTAAAATTTTGTGCTACGATTATGTTTTTTCACGAATTCAGAAAATATCTGCAAACTCAAAATCACAAACTTTCTTCATTCACATTGAGGACTAATGACTGCCACATTTTCGTCATCCAAGACACTTTGTATTGAAGACCAAGGACCGGCTCCTTCTACCGTCCAAGGTACTTTGTGTTTGGGACAAAGGACCGGCTCCTTCGACCGTCCAAGGTACTTTGTGTTTGGGACCAAGGACCGGCTCCTTCGACCGTCCAAGACATTTTGTGTTTTGGACCAAGGACCGACTCCTTCGATTGTCCAAGGCACTTTGTGTTTTGGACCAAGGACCGACTCCTTCTACCGTCCAAGGTACTTTGTGTTTGGATTAAGGACCGACTCTTTCGACCGTCCAAGACACTTTGTGTTTGGGACTAAGGACCAGCTCCTTCGACCGTCCAAGACACTTTGAATTTGAGACAATTTACATATTTGGGAGGCTCATGATTTAGAAAATAAACGAATTTAAAAGATTTACTGCCCGTTATTTTTTTAATTATTATTATTATTCTATTTATTTATTTATTTGCTAACTTTCTCCCCATTTTTTTTAAGGAATGGTGGAGACAAACTCTAATAATAGAGTGT
>CAIGRP010102596.1:0-10765 GCA_903798385.1 Fraxinus cuspidata | reverse complement strand
CAGAATCCACTCCAAGCCCTGTCCTTTGGGCTACCCCATTTTAAGCATGCTACTGGATAAGAAAAACTATAACTGTTTTAAACAACATAGTTAAAGAGTTGAGGCTTACCATCACCGTGGATGATTCCATCGTCAATCAGCTTTGGACAGTTAAGCAATAAGGTCAACATACCAGCTGCGGCCGGGAAGAAAGCTACTCTCCTGATTCCCCACTTCTTGGCTATCTCCAGCGCCCATCCCATGCCATAATCCGCTATAACACACATAATCTTATCTCCATCTGTTTCGTATATCTTTTCGATTAGGTCCTCCAACTTCCCAGGCATGACATTCGTAATTGCTTCGGACAACTTTCCCAGTTCATTTCTGTCCTCCCATGGCTCCATTCCATCTGGGATTGATACCAAATTTACACTTTCTTTTTCTTGTGGGTTTTCTGTCTCTGATAATGGTTCGACAATTCTCTTGTGATTGAATTCGGTGTTTACAAATGTGACTCTGATGCCATGTTTTACTAGGCGTAGTGAAACTTCCATTAAGGGGATAACATGGCCTTGTGCTGGATAAGGTATGGCTAGAACATGTGGAGTGGCCATCGTGAACTTTGGTTCCCCCAATGAAGTTGTATTGCATTAGGAACTTCATGTTTATCCTTACTTATACAGGTGTCAATGAAAAAAAGGGGCTTATTTATGCACTTTTATAAGTGATTTTTTTCCTCCAAACTTGGTCTAGGGGTGGAATGGGCTCGGCTGGCTCTTTGATAAGTGTTGTTTCTACACTTGTTCGAGGCCTAAATTATGATATTTTATTGTCTTTTGGATAAAATTCTACATAATTTATGTTATATTGTATTTTGTAGGTAAAATTTTATAACTAATGAAGAATTTAAGAAAAGAATGCTAAAGGTGGCGAAAAAATTGCAAAATTCAAATATGAAACATTTGAGAGAAATAGTACATTAAATGAGTTAGAGTTAAATGAGCTTCAACTGATTTGCATTGAAAATTTTAATTGGACCTCAATGTGTGTGTATATATACACACACCTACACACGACTGCTAAAAAAGTAGAAGCAGAGAAGAAAATTTGCAACACGGGAAAGAAAAAAGAGCAACGAAACAAAAAAAAAAAAGTCAAGAGAAAAAGAAAGGGAAAAAAAAGAAGAGGAAAGAAAATGGCTGAGAAGTCAAACATTGTGGCGAAAGAGGTAGGGAAGGAATTGGAGAAGAAAAGTCAAAAATAGGGGCTGCAAAAAGGGAGTTAAATACACGCACGCCCAACTTTCAAGAAAGGAGGCGGCAGAAATATAAATTTCACTCAATTTGTGATATCGTTACACTTTTACGTGTTTTTATTTTTACAGTATGAATAACTAATTTTTATATTAGGAAAAACAATATAGTCGACTTGGGAGCATTTAGTTTTCTATTCAAGATTTTTGTGATTTATTCTTATATGTGTTGATTTTACTATGAATTTAATGTATTGAATTACTTGATCACTAGTTTGATGATTATGTGACTCTCTTACGAATCGAGAGATGAGTTTGAGATTTAGACCATCTAGTAAAATTCGGTAAATTAGTATAAAGTGTAGAGATACCTATACTACTTATTGCGGTCATAATATGAATAATTAGAACTAGTGTTTTGTATAACTAAGATTGATTCACATAAAGATATGAAATTTAATTAGTTAAATAGGTTTAATGAAAAACTCGAGATGGGTAGATTGAATATAATGAAAGAATTCGATTGAACACTACATTAGTTTATAAATCTTGAATTAAGAATTAAAATGTTAAATAGATGAAATTGTTATGCCTTAATATTATTTGCATATTTGAATCTTCAATCATCGTTATTTGCAATCTTTTCATATTTTCAATTAGTTAAAAGTGGTTAGAAAAAATAATCACAATCATCATAATTATTTACTTGTTTTTTTTATCAAATATGAGTTTAAAAAATTAGATTAAGTCTGAAGTATAGTAATCGTGGGAACGATATCTGGACTCAAAGGACCACTATACTGCTTGTTACGATATCGTACACTTATAAAAAACACAAGTTTTTTGTTCCGCTGCCAGGAACTATTTACTTTTTGTTTTAGTTTATTTTATTTTTAACTATCATTTGATTTGATTTTACTTTCTTTTATTAAAAAAAAGAGTTCGTTGTATACTCCGTACACAAGGAGACGATCTTGAATCGTTTGACTCGAAAATAGACTGTACTTTCAGACGAAGACGCAATGAACAAAAATAGTACCATCAAATGACTGACAATCAAATATGCATATTCATATTCAGCAAATTGGACAAGTGACCGCAAGAGTAGTAGCGCTACCGGATCAGCAGCAGGAGCGATGAGAAATAAACAAATGAGACTTGCTAGTTTCAACGTTCTTGACGCCAATAGTCGGGCATGTGTGCTCTAGTATTGTGTATTCAGATTTCGGGGTAAATAATTTTCGAATAAGGGAAGAGTAGATCAATTTGATGAACAACACTCTCCAATTTTATGGCCTATCTCATGAAAATCCCAACACACATATTTTGAGTTAGTTGTCACTACACATTCAATATTTTTATGAGAAAGAGTGGTACCACCGAGAGCATCTGAGATGTATGAATTAGATAGCACAGAATCTACGAATGCGCAGATAGCAGCTTTGACAAAGCAGGTAGAGTTGTTGGTGAAATCACAAACGAGAGGAGTATATGCAGTGATGGGTGGTCCATCATGCGAAAACTGTGGAGCTAACCGTTTAACATAAAATTGTATGTCTATGAGATTTCCCGAAGAACAAGTCAATTTCATTCAAAATGGCTTCCGCAATTTAACATATATTTGCAAACATATAACCCAAGATAGAGATAGTATCCGAATTTCAGATGATCAAATAATCAACAAGAAAATGGTTCAAATAATGCCCAGAAAGAGAACAAACCAAGTTTGGGAGAGATGTTTCATCAATATGTGCAGAAAACTGACAAAGTATTTCAACAAATTGATACTAATTTTCAAAATCAACAAGCATCTACCATGAAATTGGAGACACAGATTGATCAGATAGTTCAACAACATTCAGAACGTCCACAGGGATCATTGCCGAGCAATACAATGACAAATCCTAAAGAGCAAGTGATGGCAATAAGAGTAGTGGAAAACGATCCACCCAGGGCTCCTATAAAGTTAAAGCATATGTACCAACACCTCCATTTCCCCAAAGACTTCGAAGAAGTCAATGGAGGAAAATATTCATGCTATAACTACAAAGAGTGTGGTACAATTACCAGAGATTAATGTAAAAGGAATAGAAAAAAAAGAGGACTAAGAAGATGTTGATGAAGCTATAATGGACGAAAAATCTGCACCCGCCTCAATTGAGAATAAAGAACGTACAGAAGCATCCACTGCCAAAGCACCAAGTCCAATTAAGGCGTATGTGCCTCCCATTCATTTTCCTCAAAAGCTTAAGGAGAACAAACAATACACAAAATTTGAAAAATTTCTTGAGTTCTCAAGAAGCTCCAGATCAATATTCCGTTGATTGATGTTATATTACAAATTTCAAGCTATATAAAATTTTTGAAAGAGGTGTTGACAAAGAAAAGAAAGCTTTCGAAGTTTGAAATTGTGGTATTAACGAAGAAAATTAGTGCAAGAGTGCAAAACAAATTGCCTCCCAAATTGAAAGATCCAGGAGTTTTACTTTGCTTATTTCAATTGGAAATTCTTGTTGAATTAATGCATTGTGTGACACTGGTGCAAGTATAAATCTAATGTCATATTCCGTTTACAGGAAATTGGAATTGGGTGAAGTGAAATCAACATCAATAATGCTACAACTAACTAACACAACCATTTCAAAGCCACGTGGCAAAGTTGAGGATGTGATCATAAAAGTAGGAAATTTAATATTTTCGGTGATTTCATTGTGTTGGACGTACCAAATGATCGAGACATTCCAATAATATTGGGGCGACCATTCTTAGCAACGAGTTAAACTCTAATTGACATGGAGAATGATGAGCTAATATTGACAGTAGATGAAAAGTAAGTGATATTTAATCTTTATACCCCATTTGAGAAACATTTCAACAAAAATCATTACTTTAGAATTGATGAAGAAGAGCCACCCGATCAACGAAACTGTCAGAATAGAAAATCAAATTTTGATGGACTTTTTGGTAGGGATTAAAATGAAAATATCATAATATAGAGAGCAAAAAAATTGTGCATAAATGAAAATTGTACAAAATGCAATGATGTCACTACTTAGTTCGAGCCACTATGATCAAACATGATACAAAGTCAAGTTAATGACGTTAAAGAAGCACTTCTTGGGAGATAATTCAATATTTCTTCCTTTTTATTTATTCTATTTTTGAGTTTTAAGATAATTTAGTTTATTTTAAGTTTATTTGTGACTTATCATCCGTACCTTGTTTCCCCTTAAATCTTCGATATGTATGTTGGTTTATTATACGTTTGAGTAAGGTAACACTTGTTCCAAATATTTAATCTTAATGCTTTATTTGATTTTTCATTAACATGACGTCGCAGAACATTTAAACCAATATTGACCAAGGAGCCAATATAAGCAATAAGAAAGCTAACTATTGAATTACAAGCCATATTGGGTGAATTTTTTCTTCACTTTCTTCCCCACCCCTTTATATGTAGATTTAGGATTAAAGATATTGTTGAAAATATCTAGTTTAAGTTTGGTTGTGGAAAACATGAATTTTTATTTTTTTTATGTGTTTTTGTGTACTTTTATTACTTTGGTAAAAAAAAAAAAAAAATCTTTTTGTATGCTTGTGTGAGTTAGTTAGCCTAGTGGCAATGATGAATATATTGAATCATGAATTGATATATGAATGGTGAATAAGTTCCATACTTAAATTAATTTTTACTTTTTCATGTGAAATTTTGATATATATGGAGCACATGAATTAAGTTAAGAATTGTATTGGAATGAGTTGATTTCATAATTGAATAGGTTGAAATAGTGAACTATAGATGGTAACCCAAAATCACTAAATTTTACATTATTGGACCAAATTTAAAATAATTTTGGGGGGGGGGGGATTTCATTGTTGTAGAAAGATGTTGAGATAAATAGGGATTCCATGTGTGAAATTAAAAATCTTGTGTGGATTGTCTAAGGTCAATATGATGCAATTTGGAGAAAATCTAAAGTTAGAGGCCATTTTACTTGAATTGATGTTAAATGAGGGATATCGCACTAATCATGGCATATAAAAATATTTTATTAGAAAATTTCGCTTCTTAACCTTTATGACTCTAGGAATTAACCCTGCAAAGGTCTTTAAAACATGGTGTCCTATGATCATTTGATTTGGAAGTCATCGGTGGAAAGCTTGTTACATGGGTCATTTAAAAAATTTAAGGGGGAAAATGTTTCCAATAAAAAAAACTTTTTTTTCATAAAAACAAAATCAGAAAAAGCAGGCGCATGAAATAGAAGACGCACCAAATGCCTTTGTTAAGTCCCAAACACATGCTTAAGAAAGTTTGGCTTTTGATAAGAAATTGTTAGCCTAGTTAAGTCCTAAAAATTGAAGCAATCAAATTTAATGGTATGGAGAATCCTTGTTTATTAAAATATTGAACTACAATTCGTGAAATTTTGCCAAACTAGAGAGGTGAGTGTAATAAAATAAAATAAAATCCAGCCTTAGTTCACACTAGAAATGAGTAAAAAGAATAATTTTGGGGGTGCATGAATCTTACGTGTGATGAAAGAACATATTTAACCATTGAGGGTTGAGAATTGAAACAACTTATGAATTCATAATACTATGCTTAATTCTTCACACACACACACACGCGTCGATTTTACATTAAAAAAGTGGATTTTAATTTTAGTATTGTGATTTTGAACGGTGCATATATTTGATATTACGATTTCAATCCCAAGATAAAAAGACAGGTTAGCAGCTAAATCTTGTTGCTTTATTTGATTGACTGGCCACCAATTAGGTAATTAACATTGTTTGTTTGTGTGTTTGTTAGATTTTAGGTTTGTTTGAGGACAAACAAAGATTCAAGTTTGAGGGTGTGATAAGTGTAGTTTTTATAGTTCTTCGAGACTCTAAATCATGATATTTTATTGCATTTTGGATAAAATTCTACCTAATTTATGTTCTATTGTATTTTGTAGGTAAAACTTTATATTTAATGAATAATTGGAGAAAAGAATGCAAAATGTGTCGAAAAATGGCAAAATTCAAAGATTAAACATTTGAGAGAAATGGTATATAAATGAGTTGGAGTTAAATCAGCTTCAATTGACTTGCATTGGAAATTTTAATTGGACTTCAATGTGGCTACACACACATACACACACCCCTACAAACGACTGCTAAAAAAGCAGAAACAGAGAAGAAAAATTGCGACATGGGAAAGAAAAGAGAGAAACGAAACAAAAAAAGGTCAAAGAAAAAGGAAGGGGAAAAACAGAAGAGGAAAGAAAGTGGCTGAGAAGTCAAACATTGTGGATGTGTTATATATATATATATATACACACACACATATATATACACACACGCGCGTACAGAGAAAGAAGCGAAAAGAAAGAGGCAGAGAAGGAATTGGAGAAGAAAAGTCAAAAATAGGGGTTGCAAAAAGGGGAGATAAATACACACACACCCAGCTTTCAAGAAAGGAGGCGGCATAAATATAAATTTCACGTTTCATCAATTTTAGGTGATATCGGTCCACTTTTTGTGTTTTTATTTTTGCAGTATGAATAACTAATTTTTATATTAGGAAAAACAATAATGTCGACTTGAGAGCCTTTATTTTACTATTCAAGATTTATGTGATTTATTCTTATATATGTTGATTTTACTATTAATTTAATGCATTGAATTATTTGATCACTAATTTGATGATTATATGAGTCTCTTACGAATCGAGAGATGAGTTTTAGATTTAGATTATACAGTAAAATTCGATAAATTAGTATAATGTATAGAGATACATATACTAATTATTACTGTCATAATATAAATCCTTAAAACTAGTGTTTCGTTTAGCGAAGATTGATTCATATAGAGATATCGAATTGAATTAGTTAAATAGGTTCAATGAAAAACTCGAGATGCGTAAATTGAATACAATAAAAGAATTCGATCGAACACTACATTATGTTATTAATCTTGAATTAAGAATTAAGGTGATAAATAGATGAAATTGTTATGCCCTAATATTCATTACATATTTGAATCTTCAATCAACCGTTATGTTCAATCTTTTTATATTTTCAATTAGCAAAAAGTAATTATGAAAAATAATCACAATCATCATAATTATTTACTTGTTTTTATCAAATATGAGTTAGAAAAATTAAATTAAATTCTGAAGTATAGTCCTCGTGTGAATGATATCCGGACTCAAATGACCACTATACTGCTTGTTACGATATCGTACACTTATAAAAAAACGCAACAAAATTTTGGCGCTGCTGTCGGGAACTATTTACTTTAAGTCTTAGTTTATTTTATTTTTAACTATTATTCGATTCGATTTTATTTTATTTTATTAAAAAAAGGAGTTCGTTGTATGCTCCATATCCAATGAACCATTTGACTCGAAAATAGAATGTAATTTCAGAGGAAGACGCAAGGAACAAAAACAGCACCATCAAATGGCTGACAATCAAATATTCATATTCCTATTTAGCCAATTGGACAAGTGGCCGCAAGAGTAGCAGCGCTACCAGATCAGCAGCAGGAGTAAGGAGAAATAAACAAAAGAGAGTTGCCAGTTTCAACGTTCTTGACGCCAATAGTCGCGCCTGTGTGCTCTAGTATTGTGTATCCAGATTTCGAGATAAATAATTTTTAAATAAGAGAAGAGTAGATCAATTTGATGAACAACACTCTCCAATTCTACGACCTACCTCATGAAAATTCGAACACAGATTGATTAGATAGCTCAACAACTTGCAGAACGTCCACAGGGATCATTGCCAAGCAATACAAAGACAGATCCTAAAGATCAAGTGATGGTAATAAGAGTAGTGGAAAATTATCCACCCAGGGCTCTTGTAAAAGTTAAAGCATATGTACTTACACTTCCATTCCCCAAAGACTTTGAAAGAAGTCAATGGAGGAAAATATGCATGCTATAACTATAAGGAGTGTGGTATAATTATCAGAGATTACGGTGAAATGAACAGAAAGATAAGAGGACCAAGAAGATGTTGAAGAAGCTATAATGGAGGAAAAATCTTCACCCATCTTAATTGAGAATAAAGAAAATACAGAAGCATCATCTGCCAAGCACCAATCCAATTAATGCTTATGTACCTCCAATTCCTTTTCCTCAAAAGCTCAAGGAAAACAAACAAGACGCAAAATTTGAAAAATTTCTTAATGTTCTCAAGAAGCTTTGATCAATATTTCGTTGATTGATGTTATATTACAAATTTCAAGCTATACCAATGTTTTGAAAGAGATATTGACAAAGAAAAAAAAGTTTTCGGAGTTTGAAATTGTGGCATTAACGGAGAAAAGTAGTGCTACAGTGCAAAACAAATTGCCTCCCAAGTTGAAAGATCCAGGAAGTTTTACTTTGTCTATTTCAATTGGAAATTCTTGTTTAATTAATGCATTGTGTAACACAGGTGCTAGTATAAATCTAATATCATATTGTGTTGATAGGAAATTGGGATTAGGTGAAGTGAAATCAACATCAATAATGCTACAACTTACTGACACAACCATTTCAAATCCACGTGGCAAAGTTGAGGATGTGCTCATAAAAGGAGGAAATTTAATATTTTTGGTGATTTCATTGTGTTGGACGTACCAAACGATCGAGTCATCCAATTATATTGGGGTGGCCATTCTTAGCAACGGGTCGAACTCTAATTGACATGGAGAATGGTGAGCTAATATTGACGGTAGATGAAAAGTAAGTGATATTTAATCTTTATACCCCATTTGAGAAACCTTTCAACAAAAATCATTGCTTTAGAATTGATGAAGAAGAGCCAACTGATCTACGAAACTGTCAGAATAGAAAATCAAATTTTGATGGACTTTTTGGTAGGGATTAAAATGAAAATATCATAATATAGAGAGTAAAAAAATTGTGCATAAATGAAAATTGCACAAAGTGCATTGATGTCACTACTTAGTTCGAGCCACTATGATCAAACATGACACAAAGTCAAGTTAATGACGTTAAAGAAGCACTTCTTAGGAAGCAATCCAAGCTTTCTTCATTTTTATTTATTCTATTTTTGAGTTTTAAGATAATTTAGTTTATTTGTGACTCATCATCCGTACCTTATTTCCCCTTAAATCTTTCATATGTATGTTGGTTTATTATATGTTAGAATAAGGTAACACTTGTTCCAAATATTTAATTTTAATGTTTTATTTGATTTTTCAAGAACATGACGTCGCAGAACATTTAAACCAATATTGACCAAGGAGCCAACAGGAGCAATAAGAAAGCTAGCTACTAAATTACAAGCTATATCGGGTGAATTTTTTCTTCACTTTCTTCCCCAATCCCTTTATATGTAGATTTAGGATTAAAGACATTGTTGACAATATCAGTTTAAGTTTGGTTGTGGAAAACATGAATTTTTTTTTATGTGTTTTTGTGTGCTTTTATTACTTTCGTAAAAAAAATTTCAAAAAAAAATTTTCTTTTTTTGTACTTGTGTGAGTTAGTTGGCCTAGTGGCAATGATGAATATATTGAATCATGAATTGATATATGAATGGTGAATAAGTTCCATACTTAGATTAATTTTTTATTTTTCATGTGAAATTTTGATATATATGGAGCACATTAATTAAGTTAAGCATTATGTTGCAATGAGTTGATTTCATAATTGAATATGTTGAAATAGTAGACCATAGATGGTAAACCCAAAACACTAAATTTTACATTCTTGAACCAAATTTAGAATAATTTGAGATGATTTCACGGTTGTAGAAAGATGTGTTATTAGAAAATTTCACTTTGTAATCTTTATGACTCGTGCAATTAAGCCTGCAATGGTCTTTAAAATCTAATGTCCTATGATCATCTAACTTGGGTGTCATAGGTCGAAAACTTGTTCCATGAGTCATTTAGAAAGTTTAAGGGAGAGAATACTTCAAATAAAGAAAAAAAATTATTCATAAAAAACAGGTGCATGAAATAGAAGACGTGCCAAATGCCTTGGTTAAGTCTCATACACTTGTTTAAGAAAGTTTGGCTTTTGATAAGAAATTGTTAGCCTAGTTAAGTCCTAAAGATTGAAGCATTGAAATATTGAACTGCAATTGATGAAATTTTGCCAAACTAGAGAGGTGAGGATAGTAAAAAAAAAGAAAAAAAATTCAACCTTAGTTCACTTATTAGAAATGAATAAAAAGAATAATTTTGGGAGTGCGTGAATCTTACGAGTGATGAAAGAATATATTTGACAATTGAGGGTTGAGAATTGAAACAACTTATGAATTCATAATGCTATGCTTAATTCTTCACACACACACACACACGCGCGCGCGCGCGTCGATTTTATATTAAAAAAGTGGATTTTAATTTATGCATTGTGATTTTGAAGCTGTGCATATATTTGATATTATGATTTCAATCCCGAGATAAAAAGACGTGTTAGCAGCTAAATCTTGTTGCTTTATTTGATTGACTAGCCACCAATTAGGTAATTAGTGTTAATTGTTTGTGTATTTGTTAGATTTTAGTTTTGTTTGAGGACAA
>CAIGRP010102593.1:0-30775 GCA_903798385.1 Fraxinus cuspidata | reverse complement strand
CTAGTTGAAGGCTATTTTAAATCTTGTTACAGGCACATCGTTGTCTTGTGTGCATACTATAAACCTTATGTAGGTAGCGTGATTGAAAACCGTAAATCTATGTGCATACACGAACAATCTTCTAGTTTCCTGTTAATTTGTTAAGAAAACCTAAAGATAGACAATAAAAACTCATCGATTCACACAAAATACTGAGAGCTAGGACGGACATTTGAGAAAACTCTAATTTCAATAAACAATTAACCGAGCCTCCTTATAAGCCATGTTAATCCAACTCGTTTTGGGCTGGATCAAAGCCACTCCGTATCTTGCCTTTACATGTGCCAGCTGCGTTACAAGCTCACATGGCATACTTGCTTATGGATGTTTGATGTGTATTGTTGAGTCCTTCCTTTGACTTTTAGATCAAGTGGTTCTGACAAGTCTTTTAGGACAATATTTTATGAAAACATTATTATATTTTTTCATATCTAACTTAAACATTGAGTCTGTAATTTGTTATGTGATCTAAATATGCTGCAATATAATATTTTAGGAAATAGGAGCTAAATATGATCTAAACAGTAAAACAGCAAGAGATCAGGTTTAAAGGAAACATCTTTTGTTTGAAGGGCAATTGATTCATGGGATTTGTTCTCTGGTACATTTACTTTCTTCAACACAAGTTACAGGAAATGGAGAAGCTTTCACCAGTGGGAAGTCCGTCGTACTGGTCAATGATGTATTTTAATAGTTAAACAATAAAGCTCTGTTTGATCCACATTAAATTTTTCATTCTCATTCTTATACTCATTTTCAACCACACATTCTTCAATAAAATAATATTTTTCATCAGATCAATAACTTTTCTTTATTTTTTAACCACATATTCTCCATCAATCTACTATTCTAAAATACATTCTTCCAAAATAATGTGGTTCAAACACACGTTTAATGATTTCAATTGATAAATGTTGTTTAGGGACAGTGTGTTCATTGATATGCTGCAAATGAAGAGAGAGAAACTAACATAACTTTTCTTTATTTTTTAACCACATATTCTCCATCAATCTACTATTCTAAAATACATTCTTCCAAAATAATGTGGCTCAAACACACCCTAAATAGTGAAACCTGCAGTTAGGAAGTAACAAATTGGCCATGGATTTGTGCTAACTGTCTTTCCATGCTTAGTAGAATGTGAATAAGGAACAAAAACAGAGAGCTCATGGCTAAATTTTAGTTTTTCTATCCTTGAGAAGTTGACAGCATTTGTTGAATCCTTGTTTTACTGTGCCATTATAAGAAGATAGGCAGGGCTTTTTATATGTTAAATTTTACGAGATTAAAATGCGTGGAATGCATAGTGAAATCCTCTTAGCTCTTTGTTCACTTAATTTTGTCTAATTAAAATTTTCGAAAGTGTACGGTTCGTTACAAGTAAAAAAGTAGACTTTTTGAGTTCAAGTATCATCCCACAGAGATTAATTAGTTCTAATTCAAATTATCATGACCTTAACCGAAACAAAGAAATTTAAGTGTTGTTGTAATTAAATTATAACTAAATGAATTAAATTATGCAAAGATGAATGATTTAACTAAACTGAATGCAAATGACATTGAATGTAATTTGGAGTTTTCGAATATATGATGAATGTACTAGGATCACGAATCTCTCTGTAATATTTTTTCTAAACCTCGTTCTACACCTTGACACACAATTAAATCATTGAAGAATCAATGCTCCTAACTTATTTAACAGTCTCTCTCAAGTAAAGTTAAACATATTCCAATATGTCACCCGACTATATCTCTATGACGAATGCTATATCTCTATTACGGATACGAATATACAAGAATGCATGAGGTTATATAAACAATTAACGACTCACATAGAGTATATATTGGTATATTTCTATCTCATATCGGACCCTTTGATGATTTATATCACGTCGAATCTATTCCCCTGCTTTCGAATGCATGAAATAAGCCACCAAACTCACACAATTACGTATACAATAATCATGGAGAAAAAATAAACTCATATAAATCATTCAAATATTCAAAACGTGTTTTTGAATGTTAAGAATGTAAAACTAAGAATTGAAAATTATATTACAAAGTTTATATAACACTAGTACAAAATTAATTTAGTCTAGCATGGTAGAATAAAGAAAATCAGAAAAATCAATGAAGAACGACATCACCAATTTTGATTCTTGAATTAAATCTTCGCGTCGTGGTGTCATTTTCCTTGTTTGTGCCTCTTTTTCTCTCTCAAAACTCCTATGTATCTCCTTCCTTGCATTCTGAACGGCTCCAGGGTTTAAGATATTGTTTCCATAGGTGTTTCAATCAAAATAGGAAACTAGAAAAGTCGTCACCTTTTTTGTACTATGCGACCGCGTAGTACACTTCTATGCGGTCGCATAGTAATGTTGGAATGCCTCTTTATTTTTGTTGGAGGTCTCTATGCGACCGTGTAGCTTTTTAAGTTATGCGACCGCATAGAGATGTTACTCTGCAAATTCTTGCGGTTTAGTCCTCAAACTTTGTCACTCCAACCTCGACATCTTTTCCCAGTTCTTCATTATCCAATGTGTTATTCTCATGCTCAATTTGTCTTCGAAATCTTCATGTCTCTACTTCCTCTTCCGGATTATCTTTTGATTATTTGCACATTGGTCCCTAAACTTGGATTTTCTTTTATTTTAGTCCTTTTCCCAGTTTTCTCCCAATTTCCGTCATATTCACCAGTGTTGTCCTGCAAAACACCAATTTCATCGAATTAAGCTATACTCCAAATAGTTATTAATAAATATCAATGTTTGTGGCCCAAAATAAATGTGTAAAACGCGTTGATCAACTCTCTCAAATTTGAACTATTGTTTGTTCTCAAATAAAACTGTAACTTTTCGACATAAAACATGGTTAGACAACCCGCCGTGTCTTAGGATTAGAATTTAGTAATAAATTAAATGAACAAATTCAACAGTGCAAAATCAATCATTCTCCACATGTTACATGCATACTTGACATGTGTGTGTATACTCATGCCAATATATTAAGGTCATGATTAGTTCAACACCTGATCCATAGTAGTCAAATATTTCCTTATTTCGCTTAAGAGATGCACACCCCCCTAAACTTATTCTTTTTCACTCAATTGCCCTGGGCTGTGTTCTAAAGTTGAACTCCTTTACATCAACTCCTTACCATCTCTTTGGTCAAATAGGTCTTACTGTTACAAGCTTTCATTTCAACAAGTCAAGATTCTCCTATATTTTTGTTTGCTTCAATTCTTAAGCCTTAAACTAAGTTACTTGCCTCTCATCAAAGGTATAATTCTATCGACCGAATGTCTGGGGCATAATCAATACGATTTTATATACAAATGTAAAGAACAATGTAACGATGACATGCTCAACGAAATGTGTGGATAAATATGGGTATTATAACACACAAATGCAACATGTGATGAACAAACCCAAAAGCAAGTCAAACAATGAAAGTTGTGCATAGAAGACTGTGTTCGACCATGCAAGTTCGCATTCGGACACCGACAAGAAAAATTGAAATTTTCTCGAGCAACCTCCAGGCATATGAAAAAGGGTATACTAGTTACCACACACTCAAAATTTAGGTCAAATGGATGTCAGTTGGGTTAAGAAATTGAGGGACGAAGTGAGGGACGTGAAGTGCCGTGTGCTTAGCCATGTTGTACCTATGTGCCTTCTTTTTGGTTTTGGCGTGTGAGATGACATTTGGAAATGCACCTCAACACAATATGAAATTGAAAATACATAACAACAATGTCAAAATCAAAATGAAACCTAATGCCACACAAAAGTTCACATATGCATTGTATTAAACACGTTGCACGCAATTCACATTTTTATGGAAATGGAAAGATCTTGATTACGAATCAAACCATAAATTTTGTTCTCAATTTAAAGCAACCACACAAAATCCATCATCTACCTAATACCCCACTCCATAGTCGCACATTTAATCTCATACTTAAACACTAAATACAAAGTGTAAATAGGATGAGGGTAAAGAAAACAAATAGTTGAATACTTTGATTTGGCGATGAAGAAAAATGGAAAGAATTGCACTTGGAGTGATGTAGTGTGTTGATTATGTTGTGAAAGACCGTGTGTGGGAGTTGAGGTGTGGATTTGTGCCTTCGTATGCCTTGAGTGAGGAATGAGCGTGGGTTGTGTGGTGTGAAGAAAAATGTGGGTGTGCGTCTATTTTCAACACTTAATGGGTTGTAAGGTGTTCTATGCGACTGCATAGAACAATTTCTTGTGGTCACATGGAACAAGTAGTCAGGGCTAGTTTTGGCCCTGACTCAATGGATGCGACCGCATTCCCTAGTGGTCTATGCGGTAGCATATACTACCAGGGATGCATGTTCTGGCAGATTTCAAAATTTTTTCCCATTTGATCATTCGAGACCCTCAAGTTCTCAATTTTCGTGCAAACAAGCTCAAAAACATGTAATGAATGCATACAACGTGGAAAAATTTAAATCGTGCTTAACTCCTCAAAAACTCATCTTGTGGTCAATTTTCACGAAAAACTCGGTTTCCAACCCACATTGCAAAATGGCATTCCAACGTCCTCACAACTTGTCAAAACACATTTTAAACCACCACAACTTGTCAAAACACATTTTAAACCACTGGATGTGCGTGGATGCCCAGGACTTGGTTCCAAAAAATATTTTTAACTTGAAAACACATGTTGACTCCGAAAGTTACAATTTTAATCGTGTTGCCTCGAAATGTGTGATTTTCGCACCGAAACAATAAAATCCCATTCCAACATCTCCAAACTCATGCACCACATAGTTAAGACCAATTTGGACCATGCACATACTCTTAGTGATCTCTAGGGATGATGAATAACCTAAGATGCCTAAATTTTGCAAAAACATGAAAAATTTCGTAACTAATGCATAACGCGAAATAAATAAAAAGGAAGAATATGTTGGGTTGTCTCCCAACCAGTACTAACTTATAGTCTATAGCTCAAATGTGCTTCGGTTGATTCACTTCGATGTGCTGAGATAGACAATGGACTTTACTTTTGGAAAGTCACCGCTCCACTAAGGTTTTAGTCGATGTCCATTCACCTTAAATGTCCCCTTGCTATCGTGAGTTACTTCAACTGTTCGATAAGGAAACACCTTATTGATTGTATATGACCAGGACTATCTTGACCTCAACTTCCCAGGGAAGAACTTGAGTGTTGAATTGTATAACAGGACTTGTTGCCCTACTATAAACTTTTGTCTCTGAATATTCGTGTCATGCCAATTTTTTGGTGGGCTCCTTATAAAGTTTTTGCATTTTCATACACCTCCAGTCGGAATTCTTCCATCTCGTTCAATTGCAACAATCTCTTTTCACCAGCCGTCTTCAAATCAAAGTTTAAATTCTTGACTGCCCAATAGTTCGGTGCTCCAAATCAACGGCAAATGACATGCTTTTCCAAAAACTAACCGGTATAAAGACATGTCTATAGGTGTTTTGAGCGTTGTTCTGTAAGCCCATAGTGCGTTGTCAAGTTTTTTAGACCAATCTTTTCTAGAAGAGCTCACTGTTACTTCTAGTATTCTTTTTGACTCCTTGTTAGAGATTTCAACTTGGCCGCTAGTTTGAGGATGATATAGAGTTGCTACACGATGTCGAATGCCATATTTAGCCAACAATGACTCAAAGTGATTATTACAAAAGTGTTTGTCCCCGTCACTGATTATAGCCCTAGGTGTGCCATAACATGTGAAAATATACTTCTTTAAAAACCAAATCACCATCTTAGCATTGTTGGTTGGCAACGCCACTACTTCCACCCATTTGGAGACATAGTCAACAACTAGTATGTATTGATTCGAGAATAATGGTGGGAACAGTCCCATGAAGTCAATTTTCTATACATCAAAAAGTTCTACCTCAAGGATGTTGTTTAGAGGCATTTCATTCATTCTCGAGATATTACCAGTGCGTTGACACCTATCACATCGTATCACAAACTCGAAAGCATCTCGAAATATGGAATGCCAATCGAACCCAGATTGTAGAATTTTTGCTGCTATATTGGATGCCTCAAAATGACACGCGTATGCAGATGAATGGCATTGCTCCAATATTTTAGATACGTCTTCCTCTGACACACATTTTGGAATAATCTGATATGCTCCTTGCCTATACAAAATGAGATCTTCCCAAAAATAATATTTATGACTCGAATAGTCCGGTGGTGGGATAGACATGGCCAAGTAATTGACGATGTCAGCATACCAAGGTACTCCATCCATACTGAAAATCTGCTCATCCGAAAAAAATTTCATTAATGTCAATGGAATCATTTTGCTCTCGTAGCTCCAGTCAAGACAAATGGTCTACTACCACATTTTCGTTGCCCTTTGTGTCCCTTATCTCCAGATCAAATTTTTGTAGAAGTATACCCAACAGATAAGTATTGGTTTGGCGTCCTTCTTCATCAACAAGTACTTTAAAGCAGCATGATCAGTGTAAACAATGACCTTTGATCCCACCAGATATGACCAAAATTTGTCAAAGACAGAGACCACCGCTAACAGTTTATTCTCCATAGTGGCATAGTTTAGCTGGGCGTCCGTCAATGTTTTGCTCACGTAGTAAATCATGTGAAATATCTTGTTCTTCCGCTGTCCCAATATGGCCCCTTCTATCCCGTTAGCTGAAATGTGATGCCTCAACACAATGCCCTTTGTACCATGAAATGACATTTTTTCCAATTCAACACCAAGTTGGTTTTCCCTGTATCGCTGTAAGACTAAGTTCAAATACTCCAAACATTCATCAAACGATGATCCAAACACCGAGAAGTCATCCATGAAAATTTCTATGAATTTCTCCACCATGTTAGAGCAAATCGCCATCATGCAACGTTGGAAGGTAGCAAGAGCATTGCATAACCCGAAAGGCATCCTACGGTAAGCAAATTTACCATATGGGCAAGTGAAAATCGTCTTCTCCTGATGATCAACAGGTGCTGCTGGGATCTAATTATATCCAAAGTAGCCATCAAGGAAGCAGTAGTGTGAATGTCCTACCAGCCGTTCGAGCATCTGATCAATAAATGGAAGAGGAAAGTGATCATTCCTAGTGGCAGCATTTAGTCCGGTAATCAATGCACACTCTCCAGCCTGTAACAATTCACATGAGAATTAATTCATTCTTCTCATTTTGCACCACAGTAATACCATCCTTTTTAGGCACAAACTGGACTGGACTGATTCATGCGCTATCTGATAAATGATTCCAACGTCGAGAAGTTTCGGTACCTTAGCCTTCACTACCTCCTTCATGTTTGGGTTTAGCCTTCTTTGACCATCTATACAAGGTTTAAAATTCTTCTCCTTGAGAATCTTGTGCATGTATAGTGAATGGCTGATCCATTTGATATCCGTGATAGACCATTCAATTGCTGTTTTATTTTTCCGGAGCACCTGTAGTAGTCTCTCTTCCTCCACCCTACTAACTAAGCTTGATATAATCACCAGAAGTGTAGAAGACTCTCCCAAGTAAGCATAACGAAGATGAGGCGTTAGATGCTTAAGTTCCAACTTTGGAGGCTGTTGAACATATGGTAAGGGTCTTGTAC
This sequence comes from Fraxinus cuspidata, assembly GCA_903798385.1. Lineage (NCBI taxonomy): Eukaryota > Viridiplantae > Streptophyta > Magnoliopsida > Lamiales > Oleaceae > Fraxinus > Fraxinus cuspidata. The sequence goes on along the minus strand of CAIGRP010102593.1, from coordinate 23,137 downwards.
GGCCCGTTCCTAATTCTTCAAACTGTTGTTTCCGTGTGTATGGTAGGTTAGTCTCCAAAAACCTTTCACATGTCTCAATCTCAATAGAATTAGAGTGAGTAGATTGGGAAAGTGCGATGCATGCTTCGTATGCGTCAGATGAGTTGTGCAGCAAAAATGTGTCTTGGACGACTTTTTCAATTACATCAATCTGAAAATAGCTATCGAATTCAGTGGAAAATTTCATGGCCTTGAAGACATTAAAAGTAACTTGTTCCTTGCCAATCCTTATAATCAACTAACCCTGTTGTATATCAATGAGTGCTCTCCCAGTAGCTAAGAATGGTTGGCCCAATATAAGCGGTACATCCTTGTTTTCCTCCATGTCTAGGATAAAGAAATATGCTGGGAAGATGAATTTCTCCACTTTAATCAGCACATCTTCTATAATCTCCATTGGGTGGTAAGGGATCGATCAGTCAACTGCAAAGTCACTGTTGTGCTTTAGTCTCTCCCAAACTAAGTTTTACGAAAATAGAATGTGGCATCAAATTAATACTTTCATCTAAATCACATAAAGCTTTATCGAAATAACAATTTCCAATAGCTGCAAAGTCCTGGGTCTTTAAGTTTTGGATGAAGCTTTTTCTGGATTCTAGTGCTGCATTCCTCAGTCAACATTACCGTCTCATGCTTCCCTAGCTTGCATTTTTTAGATAGAACGTCTTTCAAAAACTTGGCATAGCTAGGCATTTGAATAAGGGCATCGGTGAACGGAATGTTGATGTGTAGTTTCTTGAAGACCTCTAAGAATTTCTTTTATTGTTGATCCATCTTGTGTTTTTTTAATCTCTGGGGAAATGTAATAGGAAGCTTGTATGGATTGATAAAATTGTTCTCCTAAACCTTTGGTGTTTCTGAACTCTCATTTGCAGGTGCTTCATGTGTCTATTCAGTCTCCATTTGCTCCTCACTCAAAGAAGGTATTTTCTCCTTACTTGCAACAGGTTTCTTGACAAGAATTTCTGGAAGTTGCATCCCGCTTCTGGTTGTTATTGCTTTGACATGTTCCTTTGGGTTGATCTCTCTATTGCTGGGTAGTCAACCTTGTGTTTTGCCATTCATAGCTAGTGTCATTTGCCCCATCCGAGTTTCCAAGTTTTTAATAGCAGCACTATGATCTTGGAGAGTTGATTTAGTTTTTCGCATAAAATGATTGTTGGCTTCCATGTACTGGTTTGTTTTCTCCATGAATTTACCGAACTCTTCCAGCTGCAACTTCTTCTCTGATTGCTGAAACTGACCCTGTGGCCTATTAAGGTTCTGACCACCTCAAGAAAAGTTAGGATGCTTCATCCACCTCAGAAGCCCACATTGCTGAAGTAGTTGCCACTGTCTCAAATAGTTTCAAGGCGTCATCAATAGTTTTTGTTGATAATGAACCATTTGACGAAGAATCCACCATACTTTTGAACGATGGAAGCAAACCCACATAAAAATATTGGACCGGGAGTCCTTTGCTAATACCGTGATGAGGACATTTCTTTTGCATGTTTTTGATCCAATTCCAAGCTTCATCGAAAGATTCTGATTCACCTTGACGAAAAATTGAGTTGTCATCCTTCAATTTTTCAATTTTGGCCGGTGGAAAAAACTTTGTGCGGAATTTCTAAGTTAAGTCGTTCTATGTGCTAATGCTGGCAATATAGGTTGAGAATCCAACCATTCCAGTGCTTTGTCACGTAGCGTATGTGGGAATAGCCGTAGTCTGATAGCATCATCTGAGATACCCTGATATCTGAAGTGTTGACACATCTCTAAAAATCGAAAGATATGAGTATAAGGGTTTTCTTCAGCTCTGCTATAAAACTGATGTCCATTCTAAAATAGATGTATGACGTTGGTTTTCAACTAGAAGTTAGGCTGCCCAAATTGAGGGTAGACGATGCTGGACTGAATCTGAATGATTTGTGGCATCATGAAATCCCCAACCAGCATGTTTCCCTCGTCGATAATTTCCTCTTCATGTACTTGAGCCAATTATTCTTTTGGACGTCAACCATTTGTCGTACTGCTCTTGCTTCTCTCTGCTTGAGATGGAAGGTGCGTTTGATTTCTGGATCAGCTGGAATCAAGTCATCGTCAAGCGACATTCGCATACAAGACCTGAAAAAGAATCACAAATAACACTTAGATAGTTTACTAAAGAGAAAATTTACTAACCAGAACACAAATAATTAAAATTGAAAATAAATTCGAATTAGTGTCAAAATAAATANCGTCAAGCGACATTCGCATACAAGACCTGAAAAAGAATCACAAATAACACTTAGATAGTTTACTAAAGAGAAAATTTACTAACCAGAACACAAATAATTAAAATTGAAAATAAATTCGAATTAGTGTCAAAATAAATAAAATTGAACTAAAACTCAATCCCTAGCAGCGCCGCCAAAAACTTGTTCAATTAAATTTGTCTAATTAAAACTTTCGCAAGTATACGGTTCATTACAAGTAATAAAGTGGAATTTTGAAGTCCAAGTATCGTTTCATAGAGATTGATTAATTCTAATTCAAATTATCGTGACTTTAACCAAAACAAAGAAATTGAAGTGTTGTTGTAATTAAATTATAAGTAAATGAATTAAATTATGCAAAGATGAATGATTTGACTAAACTGAATGCAAATGACGTTGAATGTAATTTGAAGTTTTCGAATGTATGATGAATGTACTAGGATCACGAATCCCTATGTAATATTCTTTTCTAAACCTAATTCTACACCTTGACACACGATTGAATCATTGAAGAATCAATGCTCTTAACTTAGTTAACAGTCTCTCTCGAGTAAGGTTAAACATATTCCAAAGTCACCCGACTATATCTCTGTGACGGATGCGAATATATAAGAATGCATGAGGTTATATGAACTTAACGATTCACATAGAGCATAGCGATATATTTCTATTCCCTATCAGACCGTATGTTGATTTATTTCACGTTGAATTTATTCCCCTTCTTTCGAATGCATGAAACAAGTCACCAAACTCACACAATTACGTATAAAATAAAAATGGAGAAAAAATAAACTCATATAAATAATTCAAATATTCAAAACGTGTTTTTGATTGTCAAGAATGTAAAACTAAGAATTGAAAAACATATTACATAGTTCATCTAACCCTAGTACATAATTAATTTAGCCTAACATGTAGAATAAAGAAAATTAGAAAAATCAATGAAGAACGACATCACCAATTTTGATTCTTGAATTAAATCTTTGCGTCGTGATGTTATTTACCTTGTTTGTGCCTCTTTTTCTCTCTCAAAACTCTTGTGTATCTCCTTCCTAGTGTTCTGGACGGCTCTAGGGTTTAAATATACAATCATGATATTGTTTCCATAGGTGTTTCAATCAAAATAGAAAATCAGAAATTTCGTCATTTATTTTTTGTACTATACGACCACAAAGTACACTTCTATGCAGTCACATAGAAATGTTGGGATGCCTCTTTATTTTTGCTCGAGGTCTCTATGCGACGGTATAGCTTTTTAAGCTATGCGACCGCATAGAGATGTTACTCTACAAATTTTTGCGGTTTAGTCCTCAAACTTCGTCATTCCAACCTCGACATCTTTTCCCACGTCTTCATCATCCAATGTGTCATTTCCATGCTCAATTTGTCTTTGATATCTTCATGTCTCTACTTCCTCTTCCGGATTATCTTTCGATTATTTGCATATTGGTCCATGAACTTTGATTTTCTTTGATTTTAGTTCTTTTCCCATTTTCTCCTAATTTCTGCCATATTCACTAGTGTTGTCCTGCAAAATACAAATTTCATCGAAAAAAACTATATTCCAAATAGTTATTAATAAATATCAATGTTTGTGGCCCAAATTAAGTGTGTAAAACGCACTTATCACTCTTCTAGGAATTAATGGTCCCTGCCTCTCTCTCTCTCTCTCACACACACACACACACAAAAATTTTGAAATGTGTATTGAGTGTGAGAGTTCACATATTGAATGAGAGATGGACACAATGGACCAATATCATAGGACCGACGAAGAATGAACCATGAATCTGAGCCATTGAACTTTGAAAAGGTACTATAACCTACTTATGGGCCTAAGAAAATCCTTTATCACAAGACAAATGTATCTTTCAAGAACATGAAATGCATGCAAATGTAACTTTCAAGAACATGCTACTCATGCCACTTTATCTTCATGAAAGAGATGTTTGGATGATTTGATACTGAATGATTTTCCTTTTACTTCCCTTTGTGCTTGTTCCTATAGGGTACTGCTAGCCAAGATTTTATCATTGCCTTGCCTTTTGCCATCCCAGCCTTTTAATGTGAAACACATGGGATGGAAAGCTACTATTCCTTTTTTGGCCCTGGTGTCAGTGGGCCTGTCAGAAAAAAATCGGGCCCTTGCCCGACACACCTTGGAATGTGGGCCCTGGACCAACTCACCATGGAATGGGCTGAGGGCCAAGATGGGTCCCAGAAAAATGTGGAAGGCTGTGTTTGGCCCAGGCTCTGAAGTGGCTGTTCAATACCTCTCTGCAACCTGCCCTCTCTGATTGACACTACTACCCCAGTTTTGAAATTGCAATTATGGACCAACTAAAATGAAAAACATTCTGCGTACGATAGTTTCATGTTCTTCCAACTGCATATGTATTATTCTGTCAATAAAAAAAACTGCTTTTTGTTTGTTTAATGTATCTATGTCCCTGCTTTTACACTTTGTTTGGAAGGAAATGGAGACTTTCTTACTCTGTGTTTTGATAAATTAAGGGGAGGCAATGGAATTTAGAGGCCATAATTTTTCTCTTCGAATACTGAATTAAAATTTTGATGTCAATGTCAATTTAAATGAACATGATGTCCAATCAGAAATTTTGTACTATGAATCTATACAATGTAATTCTTGCTAGCAAAGAATCTACTTAATTATAGAATTAGGTAGAAAAGGAACTGACTACTGGGAATGAGGAGGTGATCTGATTAGAGGATCAGATGACCTAGAAAAACTTGAACATTGAACTGCTGCTCTTGGGTTTGAGACCATTTCCTTCCAAAGATGGTTAGATTTATCGAGCTCCTCATTTTCATGTCTTATACCTTCCAGCATTGCAGTTACATCCCTCATTGTGGGTCGTTCTTCCGGGGAAGGGTTTACACAAAGTAGAGCCACACCAAGCACTTGAATCATCTCTTCAGTTTGCGTACTTGATCGGTGAAGTAATTGTAGATCAACAATTGAGGTCAACTTTTTGTGTCTTGTTCTCAGTTCTTCATTAACCCACATAACGATGTGAGCACCATCTGGAATCCGAGGATCGGTTGGTTCCATCCCTGTTAGGATCTCAAGGAGCACAATGCCATAGCTGTATACATCACTCTTCTCCGTAATCTTCAGACTGTATCCACATTCTGCAACGCGGATCGAATTCAGTTATTATGCTAAAAAATAAGTAGTTCCTACCAATATTATGATGCAAGGGTACATTGGAGGCAGTATAATTTTGTAACAGATTAGATGTACGCTTTTCACGTAAGAGTTTCTGAAGAATGCTCCCGAGTTTACATGTTGGTGTAAAGCAAGTTAATTAAGTAACTATCATAGATGACTTGTGAAACAATTCTTGATGACTATACACGCACATTTTGGCATTTCTGTGTATTATCTTGAGCAGCAAGTCAAATTGCATACCTATGTTCTTGAAAACCATTGAAGACAACATTTAAATAAATAAATGTGTTCCCTTTCTAACAGTTTAAACTTTTAGATGAGATGGTTCAACATGTTATCAAAGCATACAAACTTATGCATGTGTTAGGCCTTCATAAAAAAAGAAGTCCGCCTACACGTGACAAGGCATGTTGAAGAAAGTATTTAAGAAATAAATGTATCACATTTTAACATCTTAAACTTTTAGATAAGATGGTTCAATAAAATACTTGGGACTCTGGCTACCAGCTGAAAGTAGGTATGTTTATTGAACAATAATACCTTAAGTAAATTATATACTTTTCAGGCTTGTGTGCTTACCAGGAGCAATGTATCCCAATGATCCTGCTACTATGTTGGAAGCGCTTGAAGAGGCTGAAGAATTTACAAGCCTTGCAAGTCCAAAATCTGCAAGAAAAGCTTCGAAATTTGGACCGACTAAAATATTGTTGGACTTGATATCTCGATGGACAATTGGAGGGATACAGTCATGGTGAAGATAATCTAGACCTTTAGCTGCTCCCAGTAGAACTTTATACCTTGCATCCCAGTCCAAGAGTGTCTTCTTCTCATGGAGAAGTACTGCTAAACTCCCATTACTGATGTAATCAAACAAGAGCAATCTAGTTTTCCCATTGTCACAACAACCTAGAAGTCGTACTATATTTTTATGTCTAATCGATCCCAGTACTGTAACTTCTGCTGAAAATTGGTCTTTTTTTGCAATCTCACCACTCTTCTTTGGCCATAGTCTCTTGACCGCAATGACTTGCTGTGTCGGTGTCTCAACACGATAAACAATACCAGAGCAGCCTCTTCCTACAATGTTAGAATCTGAAAGTTTGGTTACCACATCATTTACTGAGAAATTAATCTTTTGGAATGGAGTTAAATCCCACTCGAGGTGATTTTCTTCATCATTCTTCCTGAATGTTGCATCGCGTGCTCTGATAAATAAGATTGTTCCTGCTGTCATTGTTAAAGAAGTCATGATGACAAGGAGGACAACGATGATAGTGAGAATTTTGACAAATTTTTGGCTATGAAGGTGTTTGCTGACATGGCATTCGTTCCTAGCAAAGCAAAGTTCTGGATTTCCAGCAAATGTGCTATTAGGAAGATCCCGAAAAAAATTGGTGTTGGGAAGAGAACCTGAAAAATTGTTATAGGAAACATTCAAAGAAACAAGATTTTCTAGGTTGCTGAGAACTTGCAGGCTTCCTGTCAACATATTATGGGATATGTCCATGTTGGCAAGATTTGAGAAATTTGAAAAGCCTTCTGGGATTTGTCCCGTTAAAGAATTCGAGCTTAAATTTAATAGTATGTCCAATTCTTGCAGGTGACAAATGTCATCTGGGATTGAACCACTGAATCTGTTGCTACTCAAATCCAGCAACTGCAAATCCTTGCAAAGGCCAAGTGATTGAGGAATCGAACCAGAGATGTAGTTTCCACTCAGCACAAGTTTGTTAAGTGATGTGAGCTTTCCTATATATTCTGGTATACTGCCTGATATATTGTTCATGGAAAGATCTAACACATTGAGTTCAGTCAGAGACACAAAAGACTGAGGAATCTCGCCTTGAAGCTTGTTTCCGTGCAGATCAACCATTTCCAGTTGTGTGCAGTTGCCAAGATCTGTGGGGATTGCTCCTGAGAATCGATTTCCTGACAGTTCAAGGAAACTCAAAGTCTTCAACTGTCCGATTTCTGATGGAATTTGACCATCAAACAGGTTTGATCCCAGCCGTAACCGGGTTAAGCTGGTGCAATTGCCAATATCAGGTGGAATTTGACCTGAAAGTTGATTTGAAATCAATAGAATCTTAGTTAAATTCCTGAGATTAAACAAAGACTTTGGAAGTGGTCCTGTGAGTGAATTGTGAGATAGATCCAAAGCTTGAATTTTCCGGCAGTTTGATAGCTCAATTGGTATCTTTCCATGTAGTTGATTCTGCCAGGCAAAGAAAAGAGAGAGCTCTTTTAGCTTCCCGATTTCGGACGGAATCTCTCCTGAAATATTGTTGTTGTCCACTTCAAGTTGTCTCAAGTTGGAGAAATTTCCAATATACTGTGGTATTTCGCCTGTAATATAGTTATCAGACAAAAGCAATTCCTCCAGTGTGCTTATATATTGAAGAGATGGAGGGAGTTTTCCAGTTAGAAAGTTCAATGAAAAATCTATTACTTTCAAACTTGGAAGGTTACCAAGAGATCCTGGAATTGTTCCTTTCAGATTGTTCTGCCACAGCAAAACCCTTTTCAGATTCTTAAGGGAACCTAACTCAAGTGGAATTCCGCCAGATATTTGATTTTCATACATGAACAAATTTTCTAAAGCTGAGCAGTTACCGAGTTCCGGTGGGATCTTGCCTGTGAGATTTGCTGTGTAGACTGAAAGAGTCTTGAGGTTCTTCAGTTTTCCTAAAGTAGGCGGAATCTGACCTGTAATCCCAGTATCTGCAAGTCCCAAAAGAACTAGACTTGTGCAGTGTGATATCTGAGTTGGAATTTCTCCATGGATTCCTATGTTTCCCCCAGCACGAAAGATTTCCAGAGCCCTTAACCGGCCAATTTCTGGAGGAATTTTTCCGTTGAGCTGATTATCAAAGAGTTCAAGCTGCTGCAGTTGTGTGCAGTTTCCTATTTCTTTTGGAATTCCTCCATGCAAGGAGTTTGAGTTCAATGATAATAGCTGCAATTCTGATAGTTTTCCAATTTCAGGTGGTATGCTCCCTGTCAGAGAATTGAAACTGAGATCCAAAGTGATCAGCGACGACAAGTTTCCGATCGACCGCGGAATTTCACCAGTGAGGTTGCCATTGGAGATAACAAATACTGTAAGATAGGTGAAGGAAAGGAACTGAGTTGGAAATGTAGTGGGAAGACAGATAGAAGTGACCGTAATTTCTGAAATAAATCCATCGTTTGTACATTTAATGTGATCCCATTTGCAGGGATTTTGGTCCGTCGGATCCCACGAAAAGAAGTAACTCGCAGAAGACGAAGAATTGAAGGTAGAAAGCCATGACAGAAGAGATAAGCCTTCTTGGTTTAAAGCATGGATTGTGGGAAACAGGCATATGCCAAGAAACAAGAGGAATGAGGTAATTACTTTGCTTGACATGATTCAAATTGTACTTTGCTACTGTTCTGTTTCATCTTCTTCTAACTTCAAAGCAACTGCAAGAGCTAGAGTTACATCAAATGATGTCTACCGTAATCGTGACATGTTTAAAGGGCCCTTCTGTCTATCAACTTTCGTGAATAAAAACTGAATTTTTGAAATATCTGTGCAGATTAAATAAAAATATGTTTGTAGAGTTGATTGGCTGCAAGGCATAGGACAGAGCATCTGAATGGAATAAATGTAGGGGTGTCAAACGCCCCAGCCAGGACTAAGCCCGGTTAGTCTTTTTTGGACCCTTCTTCTCCCATAGGCCTATGATCTCTTTCTTGACCAGGCAGTTCAGCTCGGCTCGGCTCGACCGATTTCGACATAACTAAATAAATGTAGTGTGTGGATAATATGATTTCGTAGTGTACTGTGTATTTCTTCTTGCATGTTCTGTTGTTGTCATTGTAAGATAGACCTTGTATTCTAGAAAGCACGTGGCAAGTTGTGACAATGACCTTTTCTTGTCTGCAAGTACTTTGTTTCTACTTCTGATTTTGTAGTGAGCAACAAAAGAGGATATTTGATTAAGCTTAAAAGTCTTAACTATAGTAAGGTTTAAGATAATTTTTTTATTAGTCGAAGTTAGAAATAAGTTACTTATTTGGCCATTAAGGAAAGAGTTATTTTCAAATAAATTTGGAGTCGCCTATATGAATTCTTCCTCGCCATTCCATTCGTCCTTTTGATCTGCACATGTCATCGAAATGCTTAGGTATCCATACAAGCTGCTGCTTTCTGATGTCTAATTATCTGGTATGTAAGTAAAATATAAGATAGGGAAATTTTAGTATAAATATGTTAAAAATACTGTAATATTAGAAATCTCCAAAGCAAAAATTGCTTTACTTTTTTTTTTCAATTTATAATTTTTATAAGTTGATATGTCCCAAATATCAACTACTAAGGACCACAAGTTGTTCCCATGTAGATTTTATAGATGCTACTACCTTTTCTGCTTCATAAATGTGATAAGGTCTAAAAATTTGCCTTTTTTTAATTATTTGATTTCTGATAAGGTGGCCCTTTAAATTGAATTTGAATCAATATAAACCATTCTTCATAAAGTGAAGCCCATTCTTTTTTCCCTTGCATGAACTTTGGCAAGTGAATTTTGGCCTTTTCTAATTATTTCAGTGTGCAATAATTGATATTCACTTACCATCACAAAATATATTTTGATAAAAGTCTAATCTCTAGTTGTTCAATATAAAATCAATCTTTCACGAGTTCTCGTCTCACCTTCTCCCATTTATGAAATTATGTGTGTTAGAATTTTGACCCAAAAAAAAAAAGGATTCGGTTTGAAAGTAAGAGTGCATAATGAAGAATAAATGTATATTTTTTCAACCGTTTACACTTCTAGATGTAGTTTAACGTGATAATTAGGTTTACATTGTTACTCATTTAAGAAAGGAATAATTATATAGATAACATTTTTGTTACACCACCTTTTAAATTCATTAAACATTTATTGATCTTTGCTTATTTTCGCACTTATGTCCACTTTTTGGTTGCAATTTTATCCGAAATACTCAATTAATTAAAACATCTAGTTTTTTTATGATGGTTTATATTGAAATATTCTGTTAGTGTTCTATGAAATGATGAGTAAGATTTTGTCGTATTTTTGTATTTATTATTTTATCTTATTTTACAATATGGGCCAAATAAGTATTTTTTATGTTCTCACAATGACTTTTTTCGGATGGAAACAGTTATTAAGGGCGATGTGTGATACTTAACAAAATGTTGATGATAAGAATACAACGAAAAAAAATGTGGGACACAAGTGTTATATGAGCGAAGAATGGGAACTTTTAATGTATTTAAAAGCATTGCAACAAATAAAAATAGTGCCAACATAAGCACTCGTTGAAAATTATATACACATGCTAGATTAAAAAAAAAAAATAGTTAACACGTGAGAATACACATTAAAAACTGAACTGGAAAAAATAAATATCTCATCTTCGACATCTTAAATGTATAGATGAAATAGTTTAATATAATACTATAATAGAAAGTGAGTGTTGTGCATGCATCAAAACTTTTGGTAAAAATGGATTTGATATAAATTTGAGAAGGCATGTTTGAAAATTAATTTGAAATAAATACATTTATCTTTTTTTAATGAAATACTACGTACTTTAACGTTAATTTAAGCTCTTGTTTGAGTTACATTATTTAAAAATTCATTTTTTTCTAAAATTCATTTTCAACCACACATTCTCCCAATAAAATAATTTTATACGTAAATTCAAAACATTTATCTACTCTTTAACCATACATTCTCCAAAAAATACTATCATAAGACTTATTTTTTATAAAAAAAATGGAAATCAAGCAAAAGCTAAAGACTAAATTCCCAAGAGTATTATAATAGAAGGTGAAGAGGCAAAGAGATCCCACCTTCATGTGTGGTGACAGCTTACTATAATTTTGCAAAACTATCCCATTTGGATTCTTGTTTTGATATCAACCCATCATCCTGTACACCTATTTGAAAGTGACACTCAAGGCAACATCTTCTATGGGTGCATGTATGTGGGTGTCTTGAGTTACATTTTACCTAACAATGAATAGTTAATTGGTCTTTATAACTTAATAATATATGAAAGTAAAGATATATTGAAAGTTGAAACTCATGCTTTTACTCAATTCAATTAAGAGTTGTGTTTTAAAGTTGTGTCAGTGTAGTTAGTTCTATGGATTCATTTTAAAATCATAACTTTGATGTTTTATCTAGTAAAACTCACAAGAGAATGGTGCTTAAAATGGAAGTGTAAAATAAAATTGAAATGAATCTTTGTCTTTTTTATGTAGTTTAGATTCTCATGAAAGAAAAGGTGCTTCAAATGAAATTCTACATAAAAATGATACAATTGTCATTCACCTCATTTTAGATCTATTATCTTGTGCCTTGAGCAAGTTTTGGTTGCCTAAAATATTTTTGGGCCATAAATGGGCAATTTAACAAATACTCATAAAATAAGGACTTTTAGAAAAATACGATGAAATATATTTTACGATGTAGAAAGAATAATGCTACTTGTGTATAAGTAGTTACATATGATTTACATATAGATGGGATATTAAAAAGAGGTTGGGATTTTGTTTTTCACGGTGAGATATGATTGGGTTAGAACTTCATCGATCAAATAAAGAAAAAAATTCTACACTCTCTTTTTGACATCTCATCTATATGTAAATCATTATATAATTACTCATGTATAAATAACATTATTCATGTAGAAAATACGCTGAAAAGTTGGTTTCTTTTTAATTAGTCACATGCTGTGTAACTTTCTCTTCAAAAACTTTAAAAGTCACAAAATCTTTTTAAATACTTACGTGTATAGGTAAATAGACTCTTTTCGTCCCCTTTCCGATGTCTGCATGAGGACCTCTGTGAATTTTTTTTGAAACCCGATATTTCGAAAGTTCTCTTTGTTTATGATGCATCAAAAAGTCACATTCAATTTAACTTGTTCTTAAAATGTCACATTATTTATACTTTTAAGATATTTAAAGATATTGTTTACACCTTTAAAATCCACCCTGAACTTATTCAAGAGCACCCAGTGATTTCTTTTTGTACAGAACACTTCGATCGCAACCTATATAACGTAAAAAAGTGTCTATTAGCAATATAAAAAATTTACCCAAGTGTTAGCCCATCAATCAATCATTTTGTATCTACCAATTCATATGCCCGTAATTTGTAAGGAAGAACAATTATGGTGGCATTTAGCACAATGTTCAAGATATAATTGATAAAGCCAATACCTAATGCAACCATAAATCAAGCCTAACACCACCAATTTCTTGTTGGAAGAAAGTGAATGAGATGTAACAACAATTTTCAAATTCTCTCTAGTTAATTTTCATTGAATTGGAATAAATTATGAGTTAATTTTTCAATTAAATTGGTGGTTACAAAATTCTAATGGCTATTGTAACAATTTTTTTTTTGTTAATGTAAAATTAATAGAAAAAATGAAACCTTCCCCATCCTAATGCTATGTGAGGAGATGTTCTCTTCCTTATTCTACACACCAAACTTTGAGAGCTCTTTAAGTTTCTCTATTCTCTCTTTGTTTTCTAGATATTTTTAATAGCTTAGATAATTATTTATTAGCTTGGTAATAGAATTGTGAGCATTTTTAGTTCGCCTAAGGTAATAACGATCAACTATCAGATACTTTCAATCGTTGTATCCTGAGAAACAGAACGATCGGTTCTCTATACCATAGTGGGACGAATCTATTTTAAAAAAACTGTTGCAACATAGGTCTCGATTCCTTCTAATACCGTTATTATATCAATAATCAGATTTCCCATTATTTTATAGCAGTATTCTTAATTTTCTTTGATATTTTTCCTAAAATTTATAAAATCTTGGAAATAGCAAGTTACGATATATAGAAATTCTGTCTAGGAGGCTGAGTTTTAAGTGGGACCATTCTGTGAATTGAATATTTTTAGAGGCTAGATTTGTTGAGTCTAGGATTAGACCCCTCTAGTCTTCTTTGAAAATTATCTGTAGAGTGTTATTCGGTTGTTAGAGAAAATAATTTAATTTTCACTGTGTTTGAAAAATAAGCATATTTTTCTTGATTGAGAAAATAACATAATTTTCAAACGGTATTGCTAAGCGAAAGAATTATACATTGAAAGAAATGATAAATGCAATGTTTTGGGTTTACTTAGAACATGTGGAAAGAAGCTGTTCTATCATTAAATTATATTTTAAATAAGGTATCCCGAAAAAAGGAAGACAAGATTTCATATGAATTCATTGAACATGTATTTCCTTGTATGTCCAAAGAATGACCAAGTTCATCAAAATGAACATTTGAGACTATTAGTGAAAATAGTCAATACCAAGAATACGAAGAAAATGAAAAAGTTCAAGATGAACCTAGACGTAGTAAAAGAGCAAGGATAAGAAAATCATTTGGTTCGGATTTTTTTACCTATTTACTAGAAAGTGAACCTCGAAATTCTAAAGAGACAGTAAGCTCTGTTGAAGGATCTTTGTGGAAAGATGCCACTAAGTAAGAAATTGATTCCTACTGCCAAATCACGCTTGAGATTTAGTGGATCTTTCTCTTGGGTGTAAATCTCTAAGATCCAAGTTGATTTTCAAGAGGAAGATGAAAGTAGATGGATCAATTGATAAATACAAGACGAGGATTGTAATTAAAGGTTATAGACAATGAGAAGATTTAGAATACTTCGATACCTATTCTCTTGCGACGAGAATAAATTCCATGAGGATGATACTAGCAATAACTGCTATGAGCAATGTCGAAGTACATAACAGTCTTTCTGAATAGAGATTTGGATAAAGAAATCTACATGAAACAACATGAGGGTCTTACCGTACCAAACAAGAAAAAGTGTGTAAACTAGTGAAATCTTTGTATGAATTAAAACAAGCATCAAAATAACGACTGCAAAAATTCGACTGTGCTATGATGGCTAGTTGATTTAAAATTAAAAAAATGTCATAAATGTGTATATCAAAATAATGAAAATGGATATGTTATTTGTGTCTATATGTTGACGACATATTCATTATTGGTAGTAATGACAGGATATTTACTAAAGATATGTTGAATTCAAGATTTGACATGAAAAACATAGGGTTGATCAATGTTATCTTAGAAATGAAGATCTCTAGAACATCATATGGGTTTGTCTTAAATCAGCCATATTATGTTGAAAATATTCTTTAAAAATTTAGTAAAGATGACATGTTGTCAGAACATCAATAGACATAAATATACATCTATCCAAGAATAAAGAAGAGATTATTTCTCAAATAGAGTACTCTCGAGTGATTGGTAGTCTGATGCACTAAATGAGTTGCACAAAACCTGACATAACCTATGTGTAAGTTAAGTAGGTATACGAATAATCTTGGAGCTAACCATTGTCAAGCAATTGTGAAAGTACTGGGGTACTTAAGACATAATCGTAACTATGGACTGCACTATACAAAATATCCAAATGTCCTATAAGGATACAGTATTGTAAACTGGATATCAGACATAAAAAACTCAAGATCTACTAGTGGATATATGTTCACACATGAGATACAGCCGTGTCTTGAAAATCCTCGAAACAGCCTATTATAGGCAGGTCCACAATGAAATCTAAATTTACCAAACTCGATAAATATGGGAAAGAAGTGAAATGGCTACATCATTTCTTAGAGGATATTCCAAGGTGATCAAAGTATGTACCTGCAATTTGCATACATTGTGATATTCAATCTGCAATGGTAGGGTACAGAGCAACATGTATAATGGTAAGTGAAGACATATTCGTCAAAAACATAATAGCATTAGACAACTAATCTCTACAGGAATTATCTCCATTGACTATGTAAGATCAAATGACAATATTGCGGATCCGTTAATCAAAAGGTTAAATAAAGAATTAGTTGAGAAGTCATCGAGGAGAATGGAGATAAAACCCATGAAAGAATAGATCGATACAATGAAAAGTCAACCTAGTTGACTAGAGATCCCAGAATTTAGGTTCAAATGGACAACCTAATTGTAAAGATCATGCTGGTCACTATGTGAACTCGTCCCAATCCATTCCTATGATAAAAATAGTGACACCCATATGTAATAAAGAATGAGCTCTTTTAATGATACTTATGTGTCGAAATATTAGAGCGGAGTTATACAGATTATTCTTAATTAAGAGATCGCTTATGTGAGAAATGAGTAGGCCCACTTCAAAAGGGAATTACAAGAGCTTAATTCCTTAAAAACTCTCATAGAACCAGGGAGATTCATGGCCAAAATAAACATAACTAAGAGAACTAAGTTATGTTAGGAAGACTCATATGTGGAGTATGTCATCATTTACACAAATGTCAGAATAATTCAAAAATATCATGTCTACTAACTAGCTAATAAAGTAAACATACTTACATGGGGGAAGGTTCAAATGGTAACACCTACCTATATTATGCAAGTTTCGACCGTTGAATTTTATTACCATATATGTTTGCCATTGTTGTTAATTTCATTCATATAGAGAATTGTTGGAAAAAAGTGAATGAGATGTAACAACAATTTTGATTTCAAATTCTATCTAATTAATTTTCCATTGAATCAGAAAAAATTATGAGCTGACATTCAATTAAATTGGTGGTTATAAAATGCTAATAGCTATTGTAATATTTTTTGTGTTAATGTAAAATTAATATAAAAATTGAAACCTATAAGGAGGTGTTCTCCTCCTTATTCCATACACCAAACTTTGTGAGCTCTCCAAGTTTCTCTATTCTCTCATTGTTTTCAAGAGTCTTGTTCTTAGTAGCTTATATTATTATTTTCTAGCTCGGTGATAGAATATGTGAGCATTCTTAGTTCGCCTAAAGTATTGTCGAGATGCTATTCAATTACTTTCAATCGTTGTATCCTAAAAAACAAATGCCATCCTTGCATAATATTCATTGTCAAAAGTATTAAAAAAGTTCAAATCAACTATGTCCTTCTATAATTATGTATCATTGGTGCTCCATCCCATTTAAATAAAAACAACAAAATAAACGAAATAGGTGCTGTAAACTCACCATGCTCAGAACTTAATCGGGGCACAAGGAAAACAGGGAAGAAATATTTTAGCAGGACAGTACACAAAATGGTTGAGAATGGCACCGAATCTACCCCGTTGCTAATAATATTGAATACGCTCATTTTGACGGAGCTAGTTTACCAACGATACGATATCCATTTTGTTAGAAATTATGTGTTTGAAGATGAAAGCGAGTGATGTTTAGCATCCATTTCATGTAGTTCGTACCACTATTAAGTGTTTTTGAAGTAAATGTGACACTTTAAGTTCTATTGCTTAAATATTTTAACTCAAGAAAAACTGCTAAAAGTAAGTTTTACTCCTATTTGTTGGTAACGAGAACTTACATCGAAGATTTTTTTTATCATAAAATCTTAATAGCACAATTAATACTTATTTAGTACATGTTTAAATCAATTTCAATATATTTATATATGTCTACTATTCTAATAGATAACATACGCGTATTTGATCATAATAACTTTTAATTTAGTAATATTAATTTAACTATACTCAATGCTTAACATTTTTTTTTCTCATAAAACTAAGGGAATTGTAACAGTGGTCCCTAACCTTAACCTTTCACTTTTTTTTACAAATTTTACTCTGACCTTTCATTTGTGCCAATCAGACCGTTAGTTGACGAAGAATACTAGAATTCGACCAAATTAAAAAAGGTAAAATAGCAACTTAACATTTTTTCTGCATAAAACAATTAAAAAGATGAAGAATAAAATTGTTCATCTTTCCACCCTTCCCCTCCCTAGACCAACAACATTGAAAATCAGCCATAGCTGACCACTGCCATCCACCAACACGTTGCCTCACTTCCACCATTACCACACAAATCTCAAACAAACAACACATAATATCAACCAATTTCAAAATTGCAACCTCAAACATAATGAAAAATGAAAACCCATCAAATGAGCGAAAAATGAAAACACATCAATTAATTTATTATTGTTAACAGAGAAATTGATGCAAACAGGTTCACACTAATGAAACTAGAGTTACAAAATTCTGAAAACCCATCAAATTTCACTGCAAAAAAATCTCAATGGAAGAAGGCATTGAAGGAGAAGAATCTGCTATGGAAGGGGATATCAAGGGAGTAGCGAGAGATGATGGAGGTCATCATCGATCAGTTGGAAGAAAGATAAGGACAATATTCCGGCAAATCTACGACGACTACCGATTTATAATCTGACGGATCTATAGTGGAAGATGAGTTTTATATCGGCAGTGGAGAAAATGACCTAAAGATTTGGGTTCGATTTTGATTTTTCGTTTAGGTTCCATTTAGCAGTGGAGAACGTGGTGGAAGAGGTGGTGGCGACGAGTAGGCTGTGAACGATGACGGATAGGCTGTAAGATGGTTTGGGTTTCATTTTCAATGTTGTTGGTTTAGGGGGTGGGAGAGGGAGAGGGAGAGGGAGAGGGAGAGGGTGGAGTGTGGGAGGGGTGGGAAGATGAACAATTTTGTTCTTCATTTTTTTAAAATTGTATTATGTGAAAAAAATGTTAAGTTACCATCTTATCATTTTTAATTTGGTCAAATTCTACTATTCTAGATCAACTAACAGTCAAATGGATGGTTTCTATCTGTTTGGACCTAGATGTATATTTTTGAAAGGTTTGAGACTGTGGTTGGCACAAAGTGAAGATTAAAATAAAATTTGCAAAAAAGTGAAATATAGACCGCTGCTGCAATTTTCCCATCTTAGTTTTAGCATGACCGCATACATATGACTAGAATAGCAATAGGTATGGACGAGTCCACCACAATCCTTCTCACTTCTCGTCTTTCTGGGGTATTTTCTGAAGGCGGGATGAGGATATAATATCGTTTAGTGGCCTTTAGTTAACTAATTAAATTCTTTATTTTTATTTTTAAAATAAGATTTAAATTTAATTTTAAAAAGATTCTGAGCGAGATCGAGAAATTCAAGCAGAACTAATAATTGTAATTCAATGATTATTTGTGTCATCAAAAATTGATGTTTTGAAGTGCTTTTAGTAAATTCATGTTTAAATTTGTTTATATATTGATTTTTTTTAGTAAAATAATTGGATATTAGATGATTTGAAAATGTGCAAAAGGTAGATAAGATGACTTAAATGAGTAAATTATGGATTATTTTATTCCCTTCTAATTTATTTCCTTTCATCCTTATCAAATTTCCTTAATTCAATTTTTACGGCCACCGTTTAACACAACTCTTCGATAACCTAAATCTAATTGAAGCTATCGTTCTCCCTTCGACATTGTAATTTTGCTCTTTTTTTTGTGGATTTGGCTGTCTCAAGGACCAATTTCATGTTCCTCTATATCAAAAGGTATGTATTTCATCTAAAATCTTTGATAAATTAAAAAAAAATGAGATGATCAGGAGTTGATCTTTGCCTTAAATATTTTGTTTGCTACCGAATGAGGTTAAAAATGAGATGGTTTGGGTTTTGCTTATTGGGAAAACTGTTACCGTCACAATGATTTTTCATGTTGGATCACCAAAAATTCATGAACCAAAGTGGAAGCGTACATGAATCAGGTAGGTTATTGAAAAGAATAAATCATGCGGTTTTAGTTTTCCATATCAACACGTTGTTCCTTTGTTTCTCTTTAAAGATAGGAGTCAAAATAGAATGAACCAAAAACACGTATGATCCAGGAACCTTAACCGTATATATATATACACTAACAGCTCATTAACCTAATTCGTCCCATCATGAAATTAGGAACATGCCTTGTTTCTACACATAAATGCTCACCCTTTAATTAGATAATTCAAAACCCAAAATATCGAAACCTTATTAGATCAGTTTAAACAGGCTTAACAAAATTTATACATTTAATTTAATACACAATATTTCACATATAAACCTACATGTTCAATTCAAAATCCTTACATCTCCCAGTTCAGCTATATATGTTACCTTATAATTGTACATTAAATATAACCTCTTGAGTACTCAAAATTTTGCTATCATTACTGAATGTATTCCCCAACAATTCGATCCATCAATCATATCAACATAGGATCAAAGTGGCTTTCGCTACTTATATCGTAACTAAACTCATCAATGGTCACGTATATCGACATAACTGAATGACATGGATCAAGCATGGATGCGTAGCATTTAAATTAGATGTGATGGGATCTTAACATGCATATTTCCATCTGGTCCACCTTAATACCTTAGTGAGATCATTTTCAAACAAGTTCAGAGATAATAAACAAAAAAACTTTATAACCGAAACTAACTTTAATCATAAACCATATCCAAAATGACAGTACATGTGTCTAAAATGAAAAGCACATAAATACAAACTCCCGCTGAAACTAGATATCCTCAATAGACATTACACACATATGAGCAGTGTGCTTATGAAAAATCTTGGGTATCAATTCCTTAGTAAG
This sequence comes from Fraxinus cuspidata, assembly GCA_903798385.1. Taxonomy (NCBI): domain Eukaryota; kingdom Viridiplantae; phylum Streptophyta; class Magnoliopsida; order Lamiales; family Oleaceae; genus Fraxinus; species Fraxinus cuspidata. Next base: position 3,205 of record CAIGRP010102593.1, on the reverse strand, counting down.
CGGATCTGTAGCCATGGAGTTTGTTCCAATATACTATATTGACACATGTCCACTCTGAACTCTTTCTTTAACATCCATGAACTTGATTTCTATATATTTTGAATTAGTTGAGCTCATGTTTTTATTGGAATACTGCACTACTAATTTTTTGTCACAAAATAACTTGGGTGATCTTTCTATACTGTCCATAATGCACAGACAAGTGACAAAAATTTGCAGTCATATTCCATGGTTTGATGCCTCATAACACGCTATAAACTCTGCTGCCATGGTGGAAGTGGCAATAAGTGTTTACTTAGCACTCTTTCAGGAAATAGCACCTCTAGAAAGCAAGTAGATATAGCCTAAAGTGGATCTTCTACTATCGGCATCCTGCAAAATCTGAATCAGAATAACCGACGATCTTCTGTATGTGAGCATGTAGTCTTTAGTTCCCTGTAAATATCGCATGACCCGTTTGACTTCTTTCTAATGATCCATTCCCGGGGTTACTTAAATATCACCCTAGCATCCCAACAATGTACGCTATATCCGGATGCGTACAAATCTGAGCATGCACAGACTCCCTATAGCTGAAGAATAAGGAATATTATGCATTTCTTTAATTTTCAAGTCTTTTATGGGGTATTGACTTAAATTGAACTTGTCTCCTTTTGCCATAGGGGTGTCGCCTGGTTTAAAATCTTCCATGCCAAATCTTTCAAGATCCTTTTTGATATAGCCCTTTTGTGATAATTCAAGAATACCCCGAGAACGATCCCAATGTATCTGAATTTCTACTACAAAAGAGGCGCGACAAAGATCTTTCATTTCAAAATTTCTTGCTAGAAATCTCTTGATTTCGTGCAATAAGCATATATCGTTGCTGACAAGCAATATGTCATCGATATATAAAATCAGAAAATATGCTTATTCCCACTGAACGTGTGGTATATACAATCATCGACTAAATTTATCTCAAAACCATATGAGATGATCACTTGATGAAACTTGCAATACCATTGACGAGATGTCTATTTGAGTCCACAAATAGATTTCTTTAGTTTACAAACTATTTGCTCTGCATCATCCGATACAAAGTTTTCTGATTGCACCATATAAATTGTTTCATTAATGTTACCATTGAGAAACGATACCTTCTTTCTATGTAAAGTCCTTCGCGACAAGACGAGCCTTATACCTCTCTACATCACCCTTCGAATCCCTTTTGGTCTTAAATATCCATTTGTAACCAATAGATTTCGCACTTTCAGAAAAAGGAACGAGGTCCCACACGTCGTTGTCATTCATAGACATTACCTCTTCATTCAGGCATCGATCTACTTTTGAGAGTTAAAACTTTCAATGGCTTGACGGAAGTTCCTGGAGAAATACGATGTAATCATCTGAAACCTCGCTTCTTCTCTCTATAGTAGATCTTCTTAATTCTTGAGGTTATAGAGTTTGTTCTTCTGGAACAAGTTGTTGACCTTTAGAGGAGACACAATGACACTGTCTTGATCCGGATAGATGTTGATCGGATCATCTTCCACAACTCCAATGTTAACTTTATGTTCTTGGAGAAATACGATGTAATCATCCGAAATTGCGCTTCTCCTCTCTCTAGTGGGTCTTCTTAATGGCATTGATTCTTGAGGCAGTAGAGTTTGTTATTCTAGAACAAGTTTTTGACCTTCAAGGGAGATACAACGACATTGTCTTGATTCTGAGTATTTTTTTGAACAATGTTAGGGATAGAAACCTGATACTGATCAACGTCAATGACAATTTGAGGAATTTCAACATATTCATCCTCAAAGAAGTCTGTAACCCTCCTCTCCCCCCGTAAACTCAACATTCTCGAAAATTGTCTTAGTTGTGAGATCATAAAACTTGTAATCCCTAGACCTTTCAGAATATCCAATAGAATAGCAACTGATAGTTCCAGTTTTTTTTTTTTCATTTAGCCAATAAGGTCTTACCTCACCTGGACATCCCCAAATGTATGTACTTCAAACTAGGCATCTTACCCATCCAAAGCTCATAAGGGGTTTTATCAGTGGCCTTAGTTGGAACTCTATTGAGTATATACGCTGCGGTTTTTAATGCTTCACCCCAAAGTGATTCTGGCAAGGTAGAATGAGTGATAGTACTCTTCACCATGTCCTTAAGCGTTCTATTTCATTTTTCAGCAACACCATTCATAGTAGACTAACCTGGCATAGTATATTGTGGGACGATACCGCATTCCTCTAGTAATTTAGTAAATGATCATGGACATTATTTGCCTGAACCGTCATATTTGCCATAGTATTTACCATCACGGTCAGATCTAACGCTTTTAAACATTTTGTCGAGTTGGTTCTCAACTTCAACTTTATATTTTTTGAACACATCCAATGACTGTGATTTTTCATGAATGAGATATATATAGTCATATCTAGAAAATTCGTCTATGAACGTTATAAAATATTGTTGACCATTCCAAGAAGTAGTAAGGAATGATCCACAAATGTCTGTATGTATAAGTTCTAAGACGTCCAAAGTCCTATTGCCTTGAAATATCATTTTATTGGTTTGTTTTCCCTTTATACAGTTAATACACATATCATAATCTGTAAAGTCGAAGGGATTGAGAATTTCGTTAGACACGAGTCTCTCAATTCTCCTTTTGGAGATGTGACCTAATTTCTTGTGTCACAACGATGTAGAATTCTTGTCGGTTAATTTTCGATTTACATCTCGAGTACTTACATGCAAAGATTCATTAAAAGAAGCAATCGTATTAATTAAATAAAGATTATCGTAACCTGATAAAGAACTGTAACCGACCAATTTTGAATCATGAAACAAAATAATTTTTCATTCCGAAATGAACAAGAACAATCAGATTTATCCAAATCAGAAATGGAAATCAAATTTCGTTTAAAAGACGATACGATAAACGTTTCATTAAGATCCAAAAAAATTTTAGTTTTTAATAATAATCTAAATTTTCATATTGCATATACTTCCACCATCTTGCCGTCCCCAGCATAGATGTATCTTTCACTATTACTTGGTTTTCGAAAACTCAGGCAACCCTGCATAGACACACCAATGTGAGTTGTGTACCAAAATCTATCCACCACGAGTGTCTAGGTACCGAAATTAAATTAACCTCTAAACAAACCAAATGAAGAAAAATACATTTCTTGGCCTGCCATGCGTGATAGTTGGTACAATT
>CAIGRP010102591.1:0-13152 GCA_903798385.1 Fraxinus cuspidata | reverse complement strand
AATAAAATTACGTTTGGCGGCTACCGCGTTTGTCTCTTCCCCTCTTCTTCTCTCTTCTTCCTCTCCTTCCTCTTCTTCTTCTTCTTGCTTCTTCTTCCTGTGTCTTCTCTTCTTCTTATTCTTATTATTTTCTTCCTATTAATACTACATAATTCTATCCCGTCCTGCATCAAATACTCTTTGGATCTCAAAAAATTTCCCATCAACATTCTCTAATGGTCTCAATGACCATCAAAGCGCGGGATTGCTGGTTGCACAAAACTGTTGTTATCTAATGTCACTTGATCTTGCTTCTGCAAGTAAGAAAACTGTAACTTCCTTGATGACTAGGCGCCTTCAAGCTCAGATACCATTTTTAACACTAAGCACTATAAAATATGAGGGATGAGAGAGTGTTTTCTATTATTCAATGGAGTTGGGAGTTGGCTTAAGTAGCCTTCCATGAAGTAAATAGAAGTAGAAAAATATGCAGCAAATAATCTCGTGTCTAACAGGCCAAGAAATGTAGGATTCGCCTAAGGACTAGATCAAATACAACCATTTCCGTGACAAATAGGAATTATTAACAAAAATTAAACAAAGATTAGATATTTAACAAATATTTTACTTGCCTAGGTACTTGAGAAATCAACGCAAAAACTTGTGCCTTGAGAATCTATTATGAATTTTTTATTATTTTAAAAAGAGATTCAATTTCATTTAAGGAAGAAGGACCTATGCAGGTTCACCCAGATGGGATCGACCCGTCCTGGATTGAATCGGATGATAATATTGGCCGTTCCCGGTGGCATTGGCCCGGTTTGATTGGGTCTGCCAATTTCGACGTGTTATTCTATACTTATAAGCTTGCTGAGGAGTTTTGAGTACTAGTTTTGGGGTTTTTTAATGTGCCAATTTTGGGCGTTTATGAAAGATTTCATTTTGGGTGATTTTTAATAGCGATTTTTAAAAGTATAATTCATATTTGAGAGTTTATTATGTTGCAATTTTAATTTTTTTTAAATGAATAAAACTATGTATATGTGTATGTATATATATATATATATATAAAGGTATGTATTAAATAATATGAAGTGAATGAGAATGCCACTAAGTGAAATTTTCAATTTATAAATTTTATATGATAATTTATAAAAAATTATTTACATATAAGTTAATTTTTGAATAATTAAAAAAAAATTATATATTTACTTATAAACATTTAATTTATGACTAGTTTTTTTATTTATAAGTAAATTCTACAATTATAAGTCAATTTTGTACTTATAAATAATTTTTACATGGAAATGATTTTTCTACTTATAACTTTTTTTATTTATAAGTGAATTTTTATTTTATTAGTAGTATTTTTTACAATTTTTATACACAAAAATGAATTTTCGTCCTATAGGTATTTTTTTTAGTTACAATTGCAAAGTAATTTTTTTTCATATAAGTAATTTTTTCAATATTGTACTTTTTGCTTTTTTTTTTTCCCATATAATTGAATATTTTCCTTGTAAAATAATTATCTTAGAGAGTAAAATTAGTATAAAACATAGAAAGTGCCAAAAATCACCGATTTGATAAGTTGAAAAATACGACCCATATTACGCTAAACTAGTTGGGTGATTTTTAAACCACCCAAATCAGTGCCTCAAAATGTGCCCTTAGTATATGTACAAACAACTTTATTGTGACTACATTTCAGTATGTACATAGACAAATTAAGAAGGAGCATGATTTTCTTACCACTAACCATGTCCATTTGACATGCTATTCTACAAGTAGGATGGGTACAGAACTTGAATTTTACTGTCGAGATTATTACTGGCTCTTATATTAACCTACTCCAAAAGTGACAGAGGAGACGGATATGAGGAGCCGAATGTTCATATTTAACTAGACAAGAAATTTAACATTCTTCTTCTTTTATCCTTTAGTTACCAATTTGATATTTCAATCGTCTACTTTCATCTGCTAGAGGTTTTCTACGTACCCTTCTTCTTCTTCTTCTTCTTCTTCTTCTTCTTCATTATTATTATTATTATTTTTTTTTGTGTGTGTTTAGTTTTCGATAAACTGTACTTTGTGATGAATTGGACTAAAATAACACATATTATCATGCAAACTGCGCAAAATAATAAGGTTCTAGAAAATAGGAAAGATCAAAGGTGAAAACATGAGGAATCGTTCGACATTCCATGTGATTATTATTGCTACGAATACGCTGAGGAATTAGTCGTAAAGGGACCAACTTTCGGAAAGTTCAAACCTTCGTACAAGATTACATGAATATTTTGGTCTTTTTTAGGGTTGGTCATCGGTGGATGGTGAATGAACCGGTATTAGAAGATCCAAGCACGTTTTGCCTCGCATAAAAACACGTTTTAAGTATTTACTTATTCGTGTACTATTCAATAAAGTCGACTCTGAAACAAAGTAAAACATGCTAAGAAGTATAAGAATGTCAAAAAGAAAAGAGAATCAAATACGATAGGAAGCATTTGATCTTGCGGGAATGTGATGCTTTTCATATACAAATTGGAGTGGGATTGTCGAATAATTTGTCGGTCATAAACCTGAAGTCAGATATTAATACTATGAAGATACAGAATGTCTCCAATAATTAAAATATAAAGTAATTTATTATATCGTGTAGTTCATTAAAAAAAAAAAAAAAAGGAAAGAAAAAAAAAAAAGGAAAAAAGCCACCTCCTTTTTAGTATAGCTGTATTAAACATGCTATCATGATAAATTACTAGTGAATGTGATCATTACTCGTCTAAATGACAAGTAATCACAATATTCATTGTCCAATATTAAAATGTATCACGACCCTATTAGACAATGAAATACGAAGTTCAGTGCCACCTAAAGTGTTATCACTACTAAACACGAGCAGCGTTACTTCGAAATTAAATGTCTGAAGTACCATCTCCTTAGTGGGTACACGTCTAAAAAGTCCTGAAACTAATATATTTGGTACATAAATTAAATTGTATCTAAAACGATTAATAAAAAGAAATACTTATTATCTCCAGCCCAGTTCAATTTAATTCATGGAACATGTGTGGTTAAACTAGAAATTATAGGCATGAACAGAAATGGATTTCAGATGCTGAATTTCAGGTTTTTTGAATTTAACACAGCACCACTGAGAAAGAGCATACGGAAACTAAGAAATACAAGAACAATATCCCTGAATATAGTCATTGCAACTGAAAATTGGATCAAGCATGCAAAAAGATCCAAAAAGTTTCACCAAACAATGGAAATAGCATATCCATCGAGTATGGACATGAAGTAAAATATATTGATCAGGGGTCTATTTTCAATATAATTGTTGGGTTTTGTGACCTAAATTTATCTAAGGTTTGCGTGGTTTGATGTATTGAACCTCGAATACGTCTAAATAAGGTCCATGGAGGAAAAAGTGATTGATGGCTCTAGCCTACCGCTAACTGGACGCTCGTTGTTATAGTTATCGTGCGTAGCGTTGTTAAACTCTAGTCCTTTGAACTTACACGTATAGGACCCTTACCATAATCATAACTTGGATTTTCGTAACATCACATTCATAATTTGAAATTCTGTAATTTAAATATTGAAAGTACAATTCATATGCCTACACTTACCGTGATAATTAGAAGAGAATCGTAGTAAATATGGATAGGGAAATTTAACTTTTTCAACAAAGTGCTAATTTGTGTGTGTTTGTAGTTGTGATTTACGTGTGGTATTTATAGGTGCATTTAGGGGTATCAAAAAGAAAATGTCATAATGATGTCCCTATAATTGTGCACTAAATAAGATAACGAGTTATACTAATTATATAAATTTAGATCAATTAATCATAATTAAATATAATTATACATAAATAGATGTGAGTAATTACAATAATTATATAATTTAAAATCAATAAATCATAATTGTATATATATATATACACATAATTATAATAATCATATAATTTAAATCAATAAGTCACACACACACACACATAATTATAGTAACACTACAATTTAACTCATTCAACCATATATAATTATACATATATAGAAGGACGTAATTATGGTAATCATACAATTAAATCAATTAATCATAATTATATAAATTATATATTCACACATATATGGTAGTTTATTTATTTAGGAATGAATCTTCCTAACTTATATTTCACATATAAGAAACACTTAATTTCATTCCATTTTGTCACACACACACACACACTTATACCATAAATATTCATATCATATGTATATGCAAACATGGTTCAAGCAATTACACTTTTAGTCCATCAACTATTGGTCGATATGTAATTTGATCCCTAATTTTCACCCTATGGTCCTAATTTTCATAATTAGCGACTATAAAAGATTTTGGAGGTACTATAATCTACCTATCTTATAATAAATTTTAGTCCTTGAAAATTACATTCGCTGTCACTATCAAACAATTGGGAATATTTGTAAAATAGAAGTTTCTTAAGGTGGTAATTTATCAAAATAGACACTTATCAAAATTGAAGTTTCTTGAAATTGTGGTTTCTAAAAATATAAGTTTCGTAATGTAGGAATTCTTGAAATAGAGGTTTCTAAAATTGATATTTCTTAAAAGTTTCTGAAAATAAAGTTTTTAAATATGGGAATCTTCTTAAATTTGGAGTGAGTTTGTAATAATGTTTTCATTTTTATTGATTTGAATAACGCTCAATTGAGTGACTTCCAGGTGAGGATGGGGTTACAAGTGGACCACTTAAATTTAAAACTCTCCTTAGACAATTTAGATTTTTTTAACAAAATCTTTCAAATTTTACGAATATGCAAACCAAGAAAACTTGAAAAACAAGTAAGATTAAAAGTATTTAGAGGTGTAACTTTACTAATTAGACTCAACTATCTAATCTAAAGATTTTCTAAGGTTGACTATTCTCACGGGTTATTATGTTCCATAATATAGTCATCGGTCTAAAATCACATATTATCATAAAATCACCATCCTTATAACTTACAATATCTATAATGATTTTTTTTCGTAATTAACATATATTCATAGAATCATAATTCATATCCATATTTTGCTATGTCACTATTATATAAAAAATTTCATGATTGCTATATCACATAATAAGCTGATTAGCATGGAAAATAATAAATATAGAGTGAAAATTATACGTAGCTAAGCATATTTCATAATTAAGCGTAGTTCCCATATAATCTCATGCAAATTCATACATATTCACATAATATTAAATAATTATGAATGTCTTATTTTTGTACCTGATTCGAGGAAATCAAAGATTGGAACTTGGCTATGCGTAATGGTGGTCTAAGAAACATTAAATTTGAATTTTTTTTAAAAAATATTTTATGATTAAAAAAAATTCTTTTTTTAAAATGTCCACAAAAAACGTATACCCGCTCTGATACCATTTGTAACGATCCAAACCTTACCCTTTGAGTCGTTTATCGTAAAAAATGAACTTACATAAAAGATAATTATCCCAAAAGTTACAATAATTAAAAATAAAACACCTTTTTTATCATAAAATTTATTTTTAAAGATTTATAAATTATCTCATCTTTATTATACCACTATGGCCAATTCCAAATCTCAATGTCTTGAAGCTCAATTATATAAAAAGGGAAAACTCATAAATAATGAGAAAAAATCACACTAAGTGAACCACGTAAATTGTAATTCATATTTAAAATTTAAGAAATGAATAATGTACATAAGGAGATACGGAAATTAGAAATCGAACTTAGGTGGCCGTAATTCCCCTACAAATCATAATATACATAGGAAGACACGAGAATTAAGAACCGTAATTCGTTGTTATAGTTCCCTTGCGTTACTAAACTCCAATTCTTTAACTTATACATATATGACCCTTATCATAATCATAACTTGGATTTCCGTATTATCATATTCATAATATAAATTTCTGTAATTCAAATAAGAAAGTACAATTTGAATGACTACATTTACCTTGATAATTAAAAGAGAATCATGATAAATATGTATATGAGAATTTAACTTATTCAACAAAGTGATAATTTTTTTGTGTTTGTGGTTGGGATTTACGTGTGGTATTTATAGGTGCATTTAGTGGTATTAAAAGGAAAGTGTCATAATGATGTCCCTATAATCCTGTACTAAATAAGTTATGAGTTATACTAATTATATAAATTTAAATCAATAAACCATAATTAGATGTAATTATACATATATGGATGCGCGTAATTACAGTAATTATATAATTTAAAATCAATAAATCATAATTATATATAATTATACATACATAGACACATGTAATTATAGTAATACTATATATGAAATCAATCAGTTATAATTATATATAAGTATATTGATGTGTCCAGAAGTGTGTGGACCCGAACTCGAGCTATTGGGCCCGAGCATAACCCACTGTTATTGGGTTGCTTAGAAGTTCGGGCTTATGTTTAAGGTCGGGCTTGTTATTGAGGTCGGACCTTAGTCCTACGCCACCTTTCTTCTTGACATTATTGCGTTTCTTAAGACTGCTAATCCTATCTGAACACCGACTCCCCCAACTGTTACAGATTTGACTCCAATTGAAAGTGTGCACTTATAATATAACACAAACACTTTGTAAGGATAAGGAATATTGGAAGTTGACTTCTTATAGGACTCAACCTCCAACGCCTATAAATACATAACCTGACCTCATTATTAAGGTACGTTTTTCATTAACACACCAGCATATAATTTATTTTCTCAAATTCTATCTCTGACTTAAGTATCGGAAGGACGACGATGATATACCTCGATGCCTTTATTTCAGGTATCGAAGACTAGATCGTGTAGAGCTCAATCAGCCAGTTCGAGTTCATTCAGGTGCAAGTTTTTGGAAGCATCATATATACATAATAATCACATAATTTATATCAATCAATCATAATTACATGTAATTATATACATATATAAACACATAATTAAAGTGACCAGTCATAATTATATATATATATGTACGTAATTATAGTAATAATATAATTTATATCAATCACTCATAATTATATACATATATATATGTACATAATTATAGTAATCACATAATTTAAAATCAATAAATCATAATTATACATAATCAGGAGTGCTAACGAGTCAAATCGAGCTGCGAGTGAAAACTTTTTGCTCGGGCTCGACTCGAGTAAAAATGGTTTCGAGCTTTTTTTGGCTCGAGCCTGGCCGAGCCGAGTCAAGCAAAAGCTTGGCCAAAAAATTTAAGCTCGATCCGAGCTTTCGTCTCGGGCCTTAGCAAGTCGAGTTGAGTCAGCTCGATTTTTTTTAAATTCGTGATAAATCTAAATTTTGTAAAAGAATTTAAAATTTTTGCAATTTATACATATTATAAATAATAATTAAATATTAACATATAAAAAAATTACAACTAAAATTAAAAGAAAAAGTCAAAAAAAAGAAAAAGAAAAAAAGAAGTAGCGGGCAGCTAGCTGTAAGCTTTTATTTTATGTAAGTTTTGTATTTTTTTTTTTTTTGTATTTTTTAGGCTCACGATCGAAATGGCCCATGCCACGGGCCGGGCCGGGCTGGGCTCGAGCCGACGTCCCAAAATGGGGCTCGATCCCACCGAGCCACGAGTCGGCCCGGCTCAGACTTTTTTCGAGCCAAACCATGAACTGGCGAGCCATATTCACATCCTTATACATAATTATAGGAATACTAGATTTGAATCAATCAACTATAATTATAAATACATAAGCGTACATAATTGTAGTAATACTATAATATTCCTCAGGACGTGAGATGTTCGCAGCTGTAATATGATTGAATTTGTAACAATTGTGGACTACTAAAAATCTAACCAGTAAATTGTACTTGAAGTAACGTTTGTATTTTCATCGCATGACAGAAAGATGATCTTTGAAAGATCACCTGCCTGTTTTTAAAGAAATCGTTGCTAATTTGGAGAATTCAGAGGTAAAGTACGATGGAAAAGATTTGGCCTTGATTCTATTATGTTCGTTTCTCGCTTCATTTATACCGTTTAGAGATATGATTTCATACAGACATGTTACTCTCACCATTGAAGATGTGTGCGATATTTTATTTTCAAAGGAAAAAAATGAAGCATATAGTTAGATTTGAGCTTAAAGATGGAAAATACTTTATTGTTCATGATGGTCACAGAAGAAGCATGTCGAAATCTAATTTCAATAACCAAGTTTGTTTTTATTGTAAGAAGAAATGACATGTCAAGAGGAATTGCAACAGGTTGCAGAATAAAGATAAGTTGGCTACAAATTAAAAGGGAAGGCAATCAGATACTTCAGGAAAAGCCGATGTCACAGAGGACTATTTGAGTAATGAGGATATTTTGGCTATTTTTGACGACAAATTTAAACCTGATGGAGACTGGATTATGGATTCAACCTGTGCTTTTTCATATGTGTCACAATTGGGATTTGTTTGTAACATATGAAACAATTTCGAACTATGTCATGGTCATGGGAAACAGTACACCTTGTTGAATAGTTGATATTTGTAGAGCCAGACTTAAGCTATTGTAAGGTACATTTAGAACACTTGATCACATTCGACATAATCTAGATTTGAAATAAAATCTCATGGGTACTCTTGATTCATAATGGTACAAGTTCATTGGTGGGTATAAAGCTTTGATGGTTTGCAAAATTGTTCGGGTTGTATTGAAGGGGTGGAAAAAAATTCAGTTATACATCTTGTAGGGTTGTGCAGAATCGTTGAAGAACAATCAACAAAGATTTAGTATCGCGATGGATATTCAGTTTTGTACAGTATTGTTGGGATTTGGTTTGGGATCCTTGTTGAAGAGTATAGCTCAGTTGAGTTTAGAGAAATGGGTAATGTCGCTTTATCACCATTATTTGTGGTGCCATCATATTTAATTGTTAGGGACAGCCCATTGAAGAACGTTACTAGGAAGTTGATTTTGTTGCACATACTTTAAGGACATGTTTGTTATCCTTTAAAAAATTAAATTATTTGCTACAGTATCATTTCTCCACCACACATTTACACAATAAAATATTTCATACTCAAATCAATAAATTTTTCTTACTTTTTAACCACATATTCTCCAAAAGATACTATTCCATAACTCATTATTCTCAAATAAATTCTATCAAACGGACACTAAGTATATTTGAAGGTGCTCAGTCTAGCAAGGAGTATTCTACAAAAGAATTTAATGCTGATTCTGTTTCAGTGTGTGTTTCAACCATATTTGGTAAATTTTAAATCATTTGTGATTTTTGGAAATCCAAGATAATTATGTGGAACGGTGCTTGGATTCATTTATCATAGTTTTACATTGTGGAAGAGGTAGATAATTTTTTTGGTTCGTTGGAAAAGTTAGTTTGGTTATTGTTGAAGAGTTTAGTTCTTTCTTTGTAGTCGAATTTTTTCTCCAGGTGAAGAAATTTTGGAGTTTCATTCGTTGCAATGGAATTTGTGCCAAGGTGGACATTGTTGGGTTTTGTGATCCAAATTTATCTAGGGTTTGCGTTGTTTAGGGTATTGGGCTTTAAAGACATCTAAATAGGTTCCATGGAGCAAAAATGGATTGATGGCGCTACCTAGACACTTTGAGCGACAATAAGGATTTTTTAGCAAAAGACCTGGCTCTCGCCTACGACTTGATTGGCGCCCGCCTTGCGCTCTAATGTTGCTTCTGCAGTGACACTTAGGTAGAAAGATCTACATTTTAAGGTTGTGGATGCTCCCTTCAAGTCCATCTGGATCTTTTGGGTGCTCAGATGGTTTTCTGGATTCTCTCATTTCATACTTAGGCATTTTGGGGAGTATGAAGATAAGTGAAACATATACATTTCTAATCGTCGTCATCTAGCTCATAAAATCAAGATGGTCCTTCATCTTCGTTTACTCTATAGAGAGGTGGCACTTAGTAAGATGGGAAACTCGCAGATTAATCCATTGCCACCACTTCAACGGATCTTATTTCTCTCCTACTTGTAGGCGAGACTTCATTGTTTGGCCTAGTTCTAAGCGCATCATCCTGGGGCCTATCTCTAGGCACTCCAACTCCTAACATGTCAAAGACATTGTGAACCTATCAAATCTTTACTCTCGTTCATAAGTAAAAGAGAAGTTGTCATCTCTATAGAACATGTCACTAGCAGGTTGACCCTAGGGCAATTTTGGGAGACATTTACCTTCACATCCCTATCAGTTGGCTGATATATCTATCTTATCTTTGATATTGGGACCTTTGCACTTCTTTCTCCTCTTCTTGTTGGTTCGTCCATTGGCCTTGGAAAAAACTTGGATGATGCATGTTGGGAAGCATTTACATGACTGTTTGTGCTTGCATTTGTTGGAGGAAGAGCTACAAGGTAGAGTTTTGCTCTATGATGCTTTTCATATTTGTAGCATGGCTGCCAACTCTCTGATGAGGCATATAGCTATCCTTTAACCTCTTCTATGTTGAATTCGATGGTGTTAGGTCGGGCCAGAGGGGTCTCATTTTCAAATATCTATCTCACCACTCTTTACGAGTTAACATGTTTACTTGCACTCATTTTGTTAAGACTCCTTTTTTCATCAAATGGGGTCTCCTTGAGTAGGCTTCTTCCAAAGTTTGTCATTTCTTCAACTAAAACTTAAAACACTCTGCCCTTTACAACTTTGTGGATCAAAAGGATAAAAAGTAAAGAGTGGCTAGATTTTTTCCAAAACTTTTACTTGTTCTTTATTCATAAACAATACATTTTTCAAAGGGAAAGTAGATAAGTTGTTCGGTAAACTTTTTTTATGGGATATGCTTGTGATTAAAGTGCGATTTTTCACATATAGCGACAATCTCTTGATCTCGATTTCTGGTTGGACAGTGTGGCCAACAGATGCCAACTTTACTCCAATCTACATGACAAGTTCTTTCAGACTTGGCATTTTTCGATGATGGGTTTCGAAGAGAGAAAATTACCAAGAAATATTGATGTAGAAAATGTAAAATTTTATTAACTTCGAATGACCCTAAGTGTAAACTTTTATAATAAGAACATCTCCAAGTGTGGTGTTGGGTATAAATTGGTATCTACAAAATTACTTTTACATCCCGATGGATCTAATTCCAAATTTTGCTCCAATAAGAAGATCTAAATCCATTTTGCCTTTTATGAATGTAAAAAAAAAAAAAATTAGCATACGTCTTTTTTCATCCAGAAAATGCAATTTACATTTCCTTTGTATCTCTATATTGGAGGGTTTTTCGACCAATTTGAAAATCTAAATCACAATCAAATCTATTGTATAACACCAACACCACTGAATATGTCCTAAAAGAGGAGATTTGGTTACCATTGGAAGGATGATAGGTGGCATTATCTTAACGATTGATGTGTCAACCTCATAGGCATCACATCTATTGTCCTAGGTTGAGGTAGTATGAATTAACTCTGAAAAGTGGACATCCTATGTTTATGTCTACCACTGAAAATTAGAATGAAAAGTTGATTGAGAGGCTTCTGCTAAGAAGTGTTGAATAGTCAATCATTCAAAAGATCTCTTGAATGATGCAATGGAAGATGACTTGTGGGATTACGGTTTTTCGCTTCAAAAATGTGCTGCAAGAGATTGTGACACCTCGCCTTGGATATGGAAGTTTGACCTCTACATGTCACTTCGGCAGGAGGCTTAGCTCACATTGACTTCCTTGTTTGATGGTCTCGATTAGGCCAGGAAAGCAAATGATATGGAGTGCGGACCTTTGATGACTTCTAGCTATTTCCTAGCTTACTGCCCATGGCCAACCTCATACGACCAGGCATAATAGTAATGTAATATTATGATGACTAAATCCACAAAATTGATTTTTTTTTTTTTGCCCCCAAACAATTTGAATAATTATATTCTTGTCCGTAAATACGATCTGGAAAATTGACACAAATAACATTAAACAAACTCTTCTGCAAAACTTTGAAATTGTAGCACTGCCTTCTTTACTATACCAGTACCTCTAATTATTAAGCCTAAATTGAAATAAGTCATAAGCTGACTCTTGGTGACTCTTCTAAAATATAAGTGGAATTGACCAAGTGAATTACCAATTGACGATCAGCTTTCTCAACATTTACCACCTAACCAAAGAAATGATTTAGCATTTTAATTTTCCTCTTCACAAAGAGTTATGGTACAATAATGATTTTAAAATGCTACTATTAGAATAGATTAATGACGAAGGAGACATCTATTCATACAATAGAAATTAGTTATATTCGGGAAAACAAATTTCAAAATAACTTATTACCATTTTCACAAAAAATAGCTATTTAGACGTTTGTGAATTGTCCCCTCGGGAAGTTAGATAGAAGGTTCATAAAGACTGTCGTAGCACTTAGATACGTAGGATTGGACACTATTAACGAAATGAGAATTGTGACAAAAGCTTTCAACTATCATGTTGAATGTAGTTTACAAAATATGTGGTATTTTACTCTATAGTTCCCTCGAACTCTCAAATTTACATTCAAATAAATGCTTACGAGTTTCATAATTTCTTTTACCTACAAAAAGGGTCTTGTCAGCTATAAGTAACAATGGAATTTTTTTAATGTAAACAATTAAACAAATTCATAGAACTCTAGAGAATTGAAAGAGGATAGAAAAGTAAAATTTATCAAATCCTAGAGGAAAAGAAGACAGTAGACAAAAAGTCAGGTTGCAAGATATGAAAATTTAACAAAGTGAACACTTCATAGCCCAACTTTTCATCAGCATACCCGACAATACATTATTATATGTATTTCTAAACCATACAAATTAATGGGGGTAATTAGCGCATAACATCTTCACATTTCACTATTATTGTGAAAAAGAATAATTATCTTTCATTTTTTGACATTTTCACCCTTATATCCATATTTCATTGCGTAAAAATTCATTTTCATCCATTTTTTTTAATTAAAAATTGTGAAATTAGGAATATAACAATCTCTTTAAATAAATTAAAAAGAAAAAGAAAAAATTAATTGCAATCATAGTCCCAAATTTTTTTAGAAAGCACAAAAAAAGTCCTCAATTAAATTATTAAAAGTGTAATTAGCTCATAATGTACCTACATTTCACTATTATAGCGGAAAACGTCCTTACTTTTTTTTTTTTTTTACATTT
>CAIGRP010102587.1:0-19270 GCA_903798385.1 Fraxinus cuspidata | reverse complement strand
TAGGACTATCTTCCAGCTCACACATTGAGCGATATTTCACACTTCGAACCCAACAATTAGTTTAAAATGGTATAGATACCACACAACAAATTGTGGTCAATTGCAAAAAAGAGGATTGTTTGAGCATGAAGAATTAATCATGCTGCGGAATTTATGCCACAGTATGACGGATGACGAGTTGTTTTGGTAGGACTTATATGTAATATTTTGAAAATTTTAGGACTATAATTGCAATTAATTGTTTATTTTTTTCTTTTTGTTTCATTAGAATAAAATGGTAAAATCGTCATTTTATTGGAGAAATGGTTGAAAATGACATTTTGCGTAATGAAATGTTGAAGGTAGAGGTGAAAATATCAAAAAATGAAAGGTAAGGACATTTTGCACAATGACATTGAAAGGTATGGATGTTTTGTGCTATTTACCCTTGAGTCAACTATGCCTAATTTCTATTCGTGTAAAAACAATTAAAACCGATTTTAATTAGGATCCGAAATATGAAAACTATATAAAAATAATTAATTATGGATGTTTTGTGCTATTTACTCGTTTTGTAAATAACCACAAAGTTTATGATTAGACATTTTGGGGTAAATGACACAAAATATTCCTAATCTTTGTTTCTATTGTGGAATATTCAACATTTTTTATTTTGGTGAAAAATTCCTCTATATGATATTTTCTTTGTGGAATACAACATTTTTCGTCCATTTTCTAAATAAAGTCTTGTGAAATGATGAATATATCTCATCTTTAAATAAAACAAAAAGAAAACAACAAAATAAAAATAAAGAATCCATTGTAACCGTAGTGTCAATTTTATTTTTATTTTTCAGAAAAAAATACAAACAAGCCCCAAATAAATAATAAAAATTTAAATGGACGTATAAATTAGTTTTTATATTTTATTTAAAAATAAATTACATAAATAAAATTGTCACTATTTCTTTTATTTACAATATTATTGACGTTAAGTTAGTTTTATATTCTATTTCATCTTTAATAAACTTATTTTAATTAGTGTTATTATATATGTAAATCGAATGGACGACGACAATATTATAAATTACCTTATTTGATGGAAATTATAATCTAAATTTTTATCAAATTCAAAATCAATAATTAATTTTAACCACATGTTCCATGGAATCTACGACTTTTAACCACACATTTGAGGTCCATTTCTCAGAACTCATTCTTCTTGTCGTTTTCTTTAATTTTCATTTGATTGTGTGTAAAAAGTAAGAAGTTAAAACAATATCTTTGCCTACGTTTGATTGAATTAAATAACACGTCTTTTTTCTTTAATGATATTTTATTTGTCAAGTCCGAGACAAGTGGTTGGCACCATTAACAGAAATTTTACAAGCATTGTTATCTATTTATAGCACATTCAACTCAGCTTAAAAATTTACTTATATAAGTAAATAAGTAATTTTTAAAATAAATAATCCTTTTATCCCTCAAGATTTGAAATAAATAACTGAAATAAGTATTTATCTTTGAAAATATTCGTTGTTTTCGGTAAAAGTAAGAAGGAAAAAAAAAGCATGTTATCCGAACATATTCGAGAAAACTTTACTTTGTTTTTGAACTAAAACAAACATGATTTTAATCATTTTTGTGCAATAAGATCTTTCCAATTCAAATAAAGGTACAAATAATTGAAACCAAATTTTGTAATTTTGTTTTGTTAAAGGTCATGGCCATGGAGTTGAAACTGTGGCAGGTAATTAGGCCAGAAACGTGAAGATCCACGCTATTCGATCGATCTTATCAAAGATACTGCATCAATTAATTAGAGTAATTAATAGATATATAGAGAAAATAAATCCTTATAATTAATAATAAATTTCAAAATTTTTATTTTATTTTAAAAAATTTCAATTCGCTTGTGAACAGTTGTTACACGTGAGCTGCATGCAAGGATTAAAGAAAACAAGATCTTTACTTTACGCAATCTTTCGTTTATTCATATTTAAATTGATTTTGATCCTAAAATATCCATGATGTTTGATTAAATAGTTTTTCATTAAAAGATGGTCGTCTTTTGGGTGATATTTAAAAAAATTATTATCTTTATTTTCATCTAATCCAATTTGAAATGAATAAGAAATTAATTTAGATAAATAAATATATTTAAAAATATTGTAACTAAATTCATTTAATCTTTTTCAACATCGTAAAATGGGCAATTGAATAAAAACTAAAAAGATCGTGTAAGATAATTTTAATATTAGTAATTGTAATTGTTTTACGGTTTAAAATTGATTTTTGATTCGTTTTGGGTAATATATCTTGATATGATTTTCGAGCTAAAAAAAAAAAAAAATCTCCAAGAATGCACGCATACTTTTTTTTTAGTGTTTGTTCAGAGTGGCTTTTTATTTTTTCTGCAAGGGACCTTTACAATAAAGAATATAAGTATAAATATTGTTTTAACAAAAAATTGAAAATGAAAGAAAAAAAAAACTTATGATAATAATGTAGTTACGAGACTCAAAACTGATACAAGGGTGGTTTAATGAGCAGTTTCAAGTGCAAGATTTTCATGCGGGATGCAGAGGAGTGGAAAGCTTTTTCAATAAGGGCGTTCGAGCCGTGCATTTGTATTAATTCATTCGAACGAAATAAAAGTTTATTTACAGACCTTAAGTGATGGCATGACATGCATGGTGACGTAACGAGGAGTTAGCTGGCACTAGTCAAGAGATCGAGTAGGATATCAATATGTTGCCAAGATGATCGAACCCTGCTTGAATGACGCGATATGCGGTACTGAATATGTTACTTTCTTCACTTCAATCAACTACCATATATGGAAAGTTAGCCCGTAGGCACAAATTTAGGGTGTGTTTGAGTCATATTATTTTGAAAGAATATATTTTGGAATAGTAGATTGATGGAGAATGTGTGGTTGAAAAAGAAGGAAAAATTATTGATATGATGTAAAATATTATTTTATTGAAGAATGTGTGGTTGAAAATGAGTAGAAGAATGTGAATGAAAAATGTGCAATTTGATAAAGGACATTTGAGTGATAAGTTTCAATTACTGGAAAAATCACATTAAGGGTGTGTTTGATCCACATTATTTTGGAAGAATGTATTCTGGAATAGTAGATTGATGGAGAATTTGTGATTGAAAAATAAGGAAAAATTATTGATGTGATGAAAAATATTATTTTATTAAAAAATATGTGATTGAAAATAAGTTAGAAAAATGAAAATGAAAATTTTAATGTAAATCAAACAGGGGCTGTGTGAGAGAGAGAGAGAGAGAGAGAGAGAGAGAGTGTGTGTGTTTTCTTAGGCTAAAAAGAATATGACAATAGTAATATAATATATGATAGATAGAGAACGAATTTGTTATTTTTTTTTTCATTTATTCATTTTTTTTTACGTAGGAATCTGTAGCCGCTACCCGTCGTTGAGCCCCAACCACCCCAAAGGGGTGGAGACCCGACCACTGTGAGTGAGCATTAGTTAAACACTGCTCCATGTGCAGTAGTCCGCAAATCACACAGGAGAGGTAAACGCACTAGGCAAACCCGATGCGACGAGCTCGACCGAGGAAGTGTTGGCAGGATATTCGAACTCGTGACATTTGGTCTCCACGTTCACCTGCTCCACCTACTATGCCATCCCCGAAGGGGTAATTTGTTATTTTCGTTTTAGGGAGACATGGCTATTGTTGATATGGAAGATATATTATCTTGAAAGTACTCTTTTGACCCTAAGTAACGGAAAAAAAAAAAAAAAAATTGGGTGGAGATTAAAATTAGATTTTTGATAAATTTTGATGAAAGATTGATGAGTGTGATTAAAAACTAACGCACTAGGCAAATTCGGTGCAACGAGCTTGACCGAGGAAATGTTGGCAGGAAATTCGAACTCGTGACCTTTGGTCTCCGCGTTCACCTGCTCCACCTACTCTGCCACCCTCGAAGGGGTAATTTGTTATTTTCGTGTACGAGAGACATGGCTATTGTCGATATGGAAGATATATTATCTTGAAAGTACTCTTTTGACCCTAAGTAACGGAAAGTTAAAAAAAAAAATTTGGGTGGAGATTGAAATTAGATTTTTGATAAATTTTGATGAAAGATTGATGAGTGTGATTAAAAATTTATAGGTACCACGAAATATGTGATAAAAATTTATTATTGACTTTAATTTAAATTTTAATTCCAAGAAAAGTAAGAAAATGACAAAAGAAAATATTCCAACACTAGAGGTTCTAATGATCATGGTTGGAGAGAGGTTGCGTAAGCTCCTAATTGTGCCTATATAAAAAAACTTATAAATTATGACTTATTTTGTTCTCATTTCTCGCCCCCTCACAGTTCAAGAGACATCAATCATCATTCAGAGAGAAAGAGAGAGAGAGAGAGAAGGGTAGAGTGAAATGGAGGAGATAAAATCAAGATTCAAGAGAATATGTGTATTCTGTGGGAGCAGTTCTGGCAAGAAACCAAGTTATCAAGAAGCTGCTATTGAGCTGGGCAAAGAACTGGTAATCATATATCAAGCACTGTGTGTTTCAATTCCAAATTATTACATCAATGTACGCTCACAGCATTGTGGCATTTATACATATTGAGCCGGGATAGCATAATCAACAAGATTTTATGCTGTCTAGAGCTATCTAATAGTCTCCACCTCTATTTTACTTTCGATTTGAATCCATCAAGTTCTTAAAGAATTCAGTATTGTTCATCAATATGCAGAAATATACAAAAGCTGCTCTTGCACAACTGATTTTCCTCCACATTTATCTCTCTTAATTTTGTTTAACGCTTAAACTGATTGCCAGATTTATACATCTTACACACAAACACATACACACACATATGTGAAGAACCCACAGATTTCAACCTGGGCACTGCGGCAGATGGGTCTTGGAGAGAAATCAGGTTTAGGGTTTATGTTTGGTTTGACATGAGAAACTAGAGAGAGAAATTAGAGGCTAGCTGTAACCTGGCTGTCATTTCAGAGAAGCCCTTCTTGCGTGATCTTAATTAGTTGAAGTTTAATTTGTTATAAAAATAAATAAATTCTGCCTTTGGATTAGGAAACCAAACGTGCCATCTTGATATCATGACTCTTTTAAGCGTGTTGTTCTACTACCAGAGCTTCATGATTTTTGTTTTATGGGAAATATATACTGTACTTTTATACATGTTCATGCACGTATAATCATACAAATACAATCATTTGAAAAGCCATGCTCGCAGTTTGCCATGATTTTTGAGGCATCCTATGAATTATAATTTATGGGTTTTGTTTGTTGATCAATTGTTTATAATAACACATTTGGTTCTGACGCGTGTTTGATGAGTTTTATTTTGCTCTTTTCAATGTGTGTGTTTCTTGAAGGTGGAGAAAAGTATTGATTTGGTCTATGGAGGTGGGAGTGTGGGTCTTATGGGTCTTGTTTCTCAGGCTGTTCATGATGGTGGGCGCCATGTTCTAGGGTATTATTCTCTCTCCCCCTCACTCTATGTGTATACAAACACAAGCACACACATACATTAAAAGTGTCTTTTGGTACTCAGTACTCGACACTCGATTGACACCACAATGATCTAAAAGTCTTCAATATCGTCACTCCTTCGAAAAATGTAATTCTTTGATTTGAGAGTAAAAAGCAGTGTTTTTATGATATTGACAGTACAAATCTTAGTAGTACCTTGGAGAGTATAAAGTGAGCTGATTTAAATCAGCATATAAAGTGAAATTCTTGTTAGAAACATAATGCGAAAGTGTAAAAGGTTTGATGAAAAGTGTTCTGCCTTTTAGCCTGTTTGTAGAATGTACTCTTTTTGTTGTTTTTTTTCTAATAAAGGGAGGGACAATGAATTGATATGCATATGAATAAGTTTATGGGGAATATTTTTTGTTGCTTTTCTATAATCGATAGTATAGTCTCGGTCCCATTGGATTTCATCTCTAGACTTCTGACATTTCCAAATTCTTATACTCAAACTCTTACTTTACTTGCAGGGTTATTCCAAGGACTCTCATGCCCCGGGAGGTACGAGTAGAAATTTTTAATCAACCTTCTTCTTTTGTCTGAAAATCTTCGTTTCAATGTGAATTACAATTTGGCAAAAAGCAATACATCTAGGAGGAATAAACCACAATGATGGTCAACTATGTAGTGGTTTAAGGCATTTAATTTTAATATTTATTGTCGTCTAAACATATATTCTAGTTGATAATGCATTGTGTCGTCACAACAGATAACTGGTGAAACTATTGGGGAAGTACGAGCTGTATCTGATATGCATCAGAGGAAAGCCGAGATGGCCCGACAAGCTGACGCCTTCATTGCCCTTCCCGGTATGCAAATCTCTTTTATGCTTTTAAATTGATTAAAACTAAGCACGTGAAATAAATCAAAAGTAAATAATTATTCACTTTCAGGGGGTTATGGCACGCTCGAAGAGTTGCTTGAAGTTATTACTTGGGCTCAGCTTGGGATCCATCATAAACCTGTGAGCTACTTTTTAACCTAGTTTCAGATTGCTCTATCGGGGCATACCTTGTAAATTTAATCTATAAAAGCAGTGGTAGCATGTTATATTGACCATTGGTGTGATTGGCATTCGATTCATATACCACTGAAAACATGTTCGTCGTGATTTTGGTCAATGGTCCTTACGGAATGCAAGGGGAAACTTCTCAATGCATGTGGAACTTGTAATGGTTCACATGGAAAGATTTACAAAATTTTGTTTTGCAATCATAGTCACGCTAACATGATTTGAATTTCACTTGCAGATCTCCATATGAATTGGAGAAAAGTTCTTAGAATTAGAAAAATGGGATTAATGTTGGTCAAAAGTAGGCATGTTGTGCGACATTAAGTCACATAATGTACTTTTTTATCTTAATTTATTCACTAATCTAATCATATCAACATATGCAGGTGGGCCTGTTGAATGTTGAGGGTTACTATAATTCCTTGTTGTCTTTTATTGATAAGGCCGTTGACGAAGGTTTTGTCTCTCCAACTGCCCGAAGAATTATCGTGTCGGCTCCGACCGCCAAACAGTTGGTCAGAGAACTTGAGGTACAAAATTAGACATAAAGAAAACAATCTTTATGCAATCTATGTAGAAAACAAATGTAGTTTAATCATAAAAGCATGTACTTAAACTGCCCGTTGTATATATTACCTCTCTATAGAAGATAGATAAACTATTTGGGCCTATTCAAGATAGAAAATAAATTTTTTGTCCCTTTTTTTCATAATCCCATAAGAATAGAAACTTTTACTTTATTCCACGTTACTGTGTGAAAATTGTTTTAAGAAAGACCAAGTTGGAGAGAGAGAGAATGAAAAAAGGCCTCACTTTTATTGTAGGTGTCCCTCTGGGAAATTTGCCTTTGTGATTGGATGAATGATTAAGCTACAACTCAATTCACTTTATACTCTTATATTGTGTTACAGGAATATATTCCAGAGTACGATGAAGTGACATCCAAATTGATCTGGGAAGAAGTGGGAAGACTAAATTATGTACCAGATCCCGATCCCGATCCCGGTGTTCCTTCGTAGCACGCCCGGAACAGTATGAAATTTTTTGGGGTTTAGAATTTCCAGTAAATATGACTGTATTCTGGCACAGAACGTGCAGCACAGGAACAACTTCTTGTATTTTGGGGGGCAATGCCCATTACAATGTAACAAAGCTTAATACACACAACTATGGGTAAAAATATGAAACCTTTTTTTGTGGATCCATATGAAGGAATTCATTTTATCTAACCATTCATCTCTATTGATTATGTCCATATTTTGTGTATTTGCAAAGGCAAACTGAAGTATTACCTGTATTTTAGTTACAAGAAAAGCAAAATATTGAAAACTAATTCTCCAAATACTTAAATTTTTGCATCTTATTAGTGCAGTATTTGTTGCTTATAATTTGTTGCCTGTGAATCGTAAAAGATTTCGTATAGTTTCTTGGCATGTTTGGTGGTTTTTTTTTTTTTTTGAACCATTAAATGTAGTATATTTTATTAACAGACGAAGATAAAACTTAGTACATACTTAGGAAAGGGCATCGTCTTGATCTCTCTAGCTAAAGGTGCAAGCATTGAACATGCTCCATTCGGGGAATATAACGTGGGGAATATAACGTAAGAAATAAAAATTTTTACACTTCGTTCGTCTTAGACATACTCCTCGTCTCATACGTCGAGTGAAATTGTTCTTTGGTCCTCGATCACTTTCAGACCCACTACGTGAAGAAGAAAAAATTCATATCTTCGTTTCAGTCTACATGATATTAAGCTCATGTTTGACACTAATTCGTTAAATTCATTTTTTCTTAAACTCATTTTCAACCATACATTATAGGGATCCACAACTTTAATAAACTTTTCAACCACGTATTTAATCAACTTTTATCAAAATCTATATATTAAAAAAATTAATTTAATTAAAACCAAATAGGGGCTAACCAAAAGCATCCTCAGCGTACTCCCTTGTGCTTGAACACAAAGGTGGCAACTTCGCTCTCACCTCCCTCGCACTTACCACATTCATTGTAGAGTGTCGAATAGCCACTATGTTCTCACCTTTCATATCCAATCAGATATTGTTTAAATCGTTGTCAATTAATTGCTAGATCGAAATTTTGTGCAGAGTCTTTCTAGAACCAAGTCTAGGGTCAACGCTCCAACAATGCCCTCAAACTACCTCACCCAGGCCAGCTGCACTAAAAACTGGCACCACGATAGTCCTGACTCCTATTGAGTTGATCTTCATTCCACTCCTCGAACAAAACCCTACGCAAATTTTCAGAAGCACCCCTAACATTTCATTCTTATCTAATTATATCCCTCAATTTTCTGAAGTTTGCAAGTTGGTTCGTGTATTTTCAAATGGTTAAAAATATCTAAATACACATGCATGTATGCTTGGTGGTCGTTAGGGCTGGACAAAACTTTCGAACCGAATCGATTTGAACTGAACCGAGCGGTTCTTCATAAGTTAAATACCTGAACGGATATTTGAATCGAGAACCGACGAGTTTGGTTCAGTTCTCGGTTCTAGACCCAGAACCGAAGAACCGAATAAGAATCGAATTTAAATAATTTTTAAAATTTTTTATATTGAATTAATTAAATTATTTTAATTTTTTCTAAACAAATTAGTAAATTAACTAATTTAGTGAGAATGCTCTAACTCCCAAGCCAAGCCAAGTCCATGCCTAGCTAGCTCAACCAAATTTAATATCTAAATTCAATTTTTTGATTTAATATTATTGCCCAATTATTAATTTCATTCTTAGCCCAAGATCTAGGCATTTTAAGTTTTTATCATTCTCTTTCCAATTTCACACTTTCATTCGGTAACCACTAAGTCACTGACCACAAATCATTTGATAAATTGAAAACCTACATCTACATGCCCAAATCGAAACCGCCGAGTCCGACTTCTCCTCTCCAACTGCCCATCGAAGCCGCGACCTCTAACCACGACCATCAACCATTAGAAATCTGTTAAAAATTTAATTATGGTACGGAATCGAATAGAACAGAACAGAACCCGAACGGTTCCATAATTATATTTGGACCAGACGGTTCAATTTATTAAATATTCGAAAATTTTGGTTCGATTCGATTGAAGAGAACTGAACTAAACCGGACCATGTCTAGCCATAGTGGTCGGAGCTGTCCACATCGGATTGTGGAAATGTTATACATTAAATTTAAATAAATATATATATCTTTTCTCTTATTATTTAAATATTTTATTTGAGGAGTTGCGAGTTCAAGTTTCATAGTTACTCTTTTACAAAAAATTGTACTTTCGAACCTTACAAAAAATATGAATTTACCTTGTACGAGAAGAGAGGGATTAAAAACTAAGTTTATGTAAGTAACGTATTCTCATTCTAACCATTTAGATTCTAAAAATGGTTGCCTATGGAGGCAGCTATGCTCCATAAATCAACTATTGTGGTTGGAGGTAGCAACGGCCCCAACAATGACGGTGAAGAATTTTCAATGTTGTTTGTCGCAGCATGATATATTATATAGTAATTATTTAAGACACCTTATATTAATATACTGCATGCGATGTTTATTTTATTAATTCTAGTACAACTCAAAATTTTGCACTAACAATACTTCATTAAAATAGTACAAACGAGTCATAATGTGCCGGTGCCCTTAATCAAACATGTTAGTTTCGATGTTCGTGGCACAAATTATTGTCAGTTGGATTTTGCGATGGTAACCTATTAAACGACAATAAGATAGAATGTTGTTCTAGGTTCTAATCTCTCCTTCTCTATCCAATATATAAGAATTAAAAAGTCATCTCTTGAATAATTAATAATTATTCTACGAATAATCAGTTGGTAATAGCGTGAGTGATCGGAGAAACCTCCAAGAGTATAGTCCTATAGAAAGATTTGGAGATTCTTCATGATGGAATTTCAACATACAAATGCAATGCAAGCATATTAATTAAAAAAGACAAGAACCCTAATCTTAATACTAATAATTATTGTTGTTGTTGATACTAATATAACATTTAGTGGAAAGTGTTGGTTGTTAATCACTTATCAAAGAAATTATGTATTAAAGTCAAGTCATATGATATAACAGTATTGTACATGGGAGCTATCTAGCTTCTTCAATTGTTTCTCAATTTGCATATCTTTGAATGTCTTGTGATCCACATGAGATCTCTTAGTTATTTTATTTTCTTTAATTAATATGCTCAAAACAGAGTAACAAATAATGGATAATATAATTGATTTTAAATTTAATAGAAATAAGGTATAATTTGAATATTACATGTATTATTATTATTATTATTATTATTATTATTATTATTATTATTATTATTATTATATAATTGCATTTAATTTTGTGTAACTTTCTATCGTGCATTTAGGTTTCAAAAACCTGTGAAATTTAAACTTCAAATGTTGTAGAAAGGAATATTTTTCTAATTTTGTTTTCTCAATTGTCCTTTCCCCTAGGAACAAAAAGTGTTTGTTAAACTTCACTTGGCCAATCATAATCTGCCAAGTGTGAATTTGGTAATCAATATTAGACCATGTAAAGAAAGACAATGGAAAAATTAAAATCTATTCTATTTTATTGTCTAATCTTGTTTAGCATTCCCTCCGTCTCATTTATATAGATTGACTTTATTCATTTTCTTGTCTCGATTATATAATTTCTTTATGGAGAATATTTTGTTTTGCTCATTTACTAATATACCTCTATTTAATTTGTCCAATTATAAATAATTTTTCTCAATTTACTATTAGTTGTTGATAATTAAATAAAGTTTTTGGCAAAAAACTATTTATTCTGAATTAAGAAAATGGATTGCTTTTGGCCTTTTGATGCTGTTCATGAAATATAGTATAGTTGCAACTAGAAGAGCAAGAACAAGAAATCAGAGGATGAATTTTGCCAGGTATCGGCATTTATTAAACACTTCGTGCGTCGAAATTAAAATGGTCACTCAACATAGACATCACAAATTGCGCAACAACAAAACCTTCTACAACCTAATGGCAAATAACACAGTGATCACGGGTCCAATCCAGCTTATATTTGAGCAAAGTAATCCTTGCTGAGTTTGGGGTCTGGTTTCATAGACTTGTCCCCAGGTTTCCATCCAGCCGGGCATACTTCATCAGGGTTCTCCTGAACATATTGCAANATATTTGAGCAAAGTAATCCTTGCTGAGTTTGGGGTCTGGTTTCATAGACTTGTCCCCAGGTTTCCATCCAGCCGGGCATACTTCATCAGGGTTCTCCTGAACATATTGCAATGCCTACACCAAGTAGCATTAAAAGAACACATTAGCATATTGATCTAAAATGCAAGCATGTAGAGCGTGTTTTAGTAATTTCGTTGCTAAAATTTAGATCACATTCCGGGTCATTTCTTGGTGAAAATAACCTGCCATAATCCCATTTAAGCTAAGATTTAGGGTGAAGATGTTTGTTGACATGCTACGCCGCCAATGTTAAGTGAAACAGCCAGACTTGATGAAAACTGTATCCTTACTGAATGCCACTAAATAATAATTAATATAATAAAAAAATCACTGAAATATTTTGCTAATAAAGTAATTTTAGATTATGGTAATGCCAAAAACTATAGTGTAAAAAGCCTGGTACTAAGTTTGTCCCCATAAGTATTACATTGCACATAATGTAAATTACCTGGAGAGTTCTCAATGTTTCATCGACACTTCTGCCAATGGCAAGATTGTTGATGGTGGTTGATGGTGGAGTGTTGGATAACTCCCTCCTTGTCAATGATAAAAAGTCCTCTTAATGCAATTCCCTGAAACAGCAATATACATAAGATCTTCGATTATAGTTTTTCTCTCCTAAGTATTAGACCCTCAGAAATTTATAAGGTAGAATTCCTCTAGCTACAACTATGAGGTAGGCTCAAAATATAAGCTTAGACAAATTTCATAAATGTAAAGATTCCACAAATTTTCTACAACAAAAAGGTCGATATCTTATCCAAATAGTTCTCCATCATGGTGAACCAGTGTAAGTTGGATGGATGGGCATCATCAAATTTATCATCATTTATAAATGCTCTCTATATTACCAAAGCTACCTCTAGTGCTGTCTTTAGTTGGAGGAATATCATGAGCCCTTTTCTCCTAAAGCACAAAGCAAGATGAAAAGAAAGACACAGTATATCAATTTTTAACAGAGGAAATTAACACACTAAGTTCAGGTACTTGCACTAAAATATAAATGCGGGAACATTCTTCTTCACTATTCATCTGCTACCAAGAGAATTTTTCATATTCTACTTCTTACACTTGGCCAGACAACAAGCCATATGCTCTATATCAAGCAAAAGATAATTTTTTATTATATCAGCTACAACAGATTGTAGACAGCATTAGTAGCAAGGTAACATGAAGATCGTAGTGATATCTTTAACCAAGTTGATTAATTGATTTTTGAAATGCCAACAGGATCTTAGTACGTACCTGATCTGGAATCAGCACATCATATAACTTAGAAATTGATTTGGTCACATCAGAAACTAATGGATAATTCAAATCACCCAAACCCCCAGATTTTCTGTCTGTTTGGACCCATGCAAGGTGGGAAAACTGCAGATGGTCAAGCATAAGTCAATACAATGTAAAAATATGAAATCAAGATTCAACAAGACTAATCAATGCTAATACGACAAAGCTAACACTGAAAAGTGCATAAGACCAAAATATTCTGACTGCATAGAAGCCAAAAATTTCTTCAAAAAATATAAAAGTCACCTTCCCATTGCGGTAAACTTTTAGCTAATGTAAATACTAAATTAGGAGAAAACCCTCCGTCCAAAAAAGTCAATAATAAGAAAGATGACAAAAAAGAGAACAAAGACAACCAGCAAATCAAACAAAAAGAAATTAATAACACGATATGATTGAACCCAACACATTCCAAGCGGTACTACAGGAAATGACAATTGACAGAGCACATTATTAGTTGACATAAGCAATGATAAAACATGGTAACAGAAATAAGTAGTAAAGACTCATGGTGACTCATCGGTTGAGAGAAAATTATCATCTGGTGCTCTTCATTAAGAGAATGGGCATGTTTCAGAAAGAAATTCCAATAGTTGGAGTGGGCACTGGGCAGAGCGGAGCGATGGAACAGAATCTAAAAGGAAATATAATTTCCTGCCTTCTTCATCAGGTTGTACTTAGACTTCACTTGATACAAAAGTCCTAAAACAATCTTAGTCTCCAGGTCTTCAAAAATATCTTCGTCCGTAGGTCTAGAACAACAATATGTTGGGATTTAACTTTAAATGTCATCAATAACCGCCGCACCAAGGAAATTGAAATGAAGTAGGCTAGCAGATCAAGCATATCACAGGAAAAGAGAGAAAAAGAAAGGACGGAAGTAAGGGATGCAAAGGAGCACATCTCTTGTATTTAACATTAATATTTCTTTTAACTTTTTGTGGCAAAATCTTCTCATTGGAAATCATATTTCCTCAAACAGAAGGAAACCCTTAAAAAGATTGCATTCCAATAAAAAATTAAGATAAGAAAGCATCTTCAAGTGAACTGTGCGTAACAGTTAAACATAGAAAATACAAACATCCACCACTGTAGCTATTCATGAGCAACGACACATAACAGAAAGTTGAAGAGTAGGAAACACAAAAAATTTTCAACAAGTTTTAAATTCATAAAGCAACATACCACACTGTCTATCGAGACACCCAATATTTCTGTGTTCAACGTCTGAAATTCTTCATAACGGTCACTGAAAGCAGTGATTTCTGAAAACAAAATAAGGCAGACATACGAGCGGTATAATCAGCATCCATCAGGTAGTAAATTAAGTGGACAATATAATTAAAAGTCAATTCACCTGTGGGACAAACAAACGTGAAGTCCAGTGGGTAGAAAAATAGGATAACATATTTTTTCCCTATATACTCAGAAAGTTTAACCTGCAGGCAGAAAAACCAGTACCTGTTACAAAAAATGATGTCTATAAAACTAGCAACACCCTTGCAAAGCAAATGCATAATAGAATATCATAGATGAAATTAAAGAATGAGTGCATGAGAGTGTGTCAATGAGAGATGGGGGGAAGGGAGAGGAGTAAATGCGTACATCCAGAATTTATACCAAACTTCTACAATCAACAAATCAGAGTTCTATTCTTTTGAAGCACTTTGTTCAAAGTGTTAAAATAACAGTGATTCTCCAACTCCACATATACAAGACAAATAAACGCCTAAGGAATAAGTTATATTGAACAATGCATGATATTGGGAAATACAAACAAAACATACATAAAACGTTTCTTCAGAAAATTACCTTGATAAATTCCTGGTCAAAAACAGCCTCTGCCTCGAAGTCTGGAGCTTGATTTCCAACAAGTGGCAGTTCACACAGCTGGAGCATAAAACCAATGAACTTATCTAATAAGTAATAACCAAAAGCGAGCGAGAGAGAACTGAAAAGACTAATACAGCTAGTCCAAAACTGCAATTGCATTATTTACCTTTCATTTTCATGTTTTTCAACTTGATTTAAGACACGAAATTTAGGTCCAATTTAAATAAAGGACAAGAAGCTGAAAATGAAATTCAGTTCACAGATTCCCTTACAGAGAGCCAAGATGAAAACAAGAAAAGTTCTTAGTTAATTCTAATTTTATAAATATTATGCGAAAAAAATAAATTTATTTACTGACATCAATTTTAGAAGTATTTTGAAACCAGATGAAATTTAAATTGAAAAAAAAAAAATTAAAAATCGCAAGTTCATCGCTACTACTAGAATACATTTTCAATATCATCACAAAAAATTAATAATTAACAAATACTTACATCGCGCACAGCGCAACTGCGTCGTGTGTTATGAGAAGGGCGAGAGGAGAGGGAGGCAGGGGCATGAGAAACAAGTGGGTTGCGGAGTCCCGAGAATGAAGAGGGAATGGAAATGGATTTGGGGGAAATGTAAGCCTTTGAATTGGGATTGGAGGGTAGAAGAACAGCAGTTGAAGCTGTAGCTGTGCATGCTGCCATTGTTAGTGGATAATGGTATCCAGGACCTTGGAAAGTTTGCAGTCCTTGGAGATAGATTGAAGAAGGTACCGTTGGGATTTAAAGGTGGAGAGCTGTCGCCGAGAAGATAAGTTGGTATGATGTGTCGTTTTGTGAAGTTGGTACGACTTTCGTGACGACTTCAGATTTTAGGGTTTGGAACTAAAGTCGAAAATTTCACCTGATTTTGCGACCGTTATTCTAATAAAATAAGTTTACATTTAAAATCATAATTTTTTTCTATTTTCAATCTTACATTTTTCAAATAAATTATTTTCTCAAAACTTATTTTAAGTTTACATCAAATAGACCCTTAGTGAAGTAAAGAAAAATTCATCCGAAACCATTCGATTCTCTTGAACAATTACACTAAGGCCATGTTTGATAGGCCATGTTTTTTAGGGAAAATGAAAAATGAATTACATTTTCCACTTTTTAACATGTTTGGCAAAATTTGACATGAAAAATAAATTCTCCCCCACCCCCGCGCGCCTATTTTCCATGGTTTTGAGCCAGTTTCTGGCAGATTTTTTTTTTCTTTTTTGGGAATGGAAATAAATTTTATAGCCAATCGTTAAAAAAAATACACTTTAATAGACAATTTTCATGTAAAATGAAGCTAAACGAAAACTAAATTTTGATGAAAAAATGGTGAAAAATTAGTTTTCGAGAAAAAAAATTTTCTTCTTCTTGGCAATAGTAACAAATTTCATAACCAATTGTAAAAAAAAAAAAAAAATTTACTTTAATGGACAATTTCCATGTAAAATAAAGTCAAACGTGAACAAAAAGAACCAAAATTTTCCCGGATGGAAATTTGATTAAAAAATGGTGAAAAAATAGTTTTCGAGCAAAAAATTTTTTTTTTTTACTTTTTGGCAACGGTAACAAATTTCATAACAAGTTGTAAAAAAAAAATTCACTTTAATGGACAATTTTCATGTGAAATAAAGTCAAACGTGAACAAAAAAATCCAAAATTTCAAAAAAAATTCGGATTGAAAATTATACAAATCAAACACACTTAATTAACAATTCCCTAAAAAACAAGTTCTAGGCAATTACTTTCCTTGGAATTCATTTTCTTTCCACCAATTTTTCATCCTTGCCATCAAACGAACCCTAAGAATTTCTCTATCTTTAATTAATAACCCATTATAAAGAAAAAAGACTTCTAACTCAAATATAGTACGATAAAAAATTGAATCAAGGAGTCAAATTCTTCGGACAGCCAATCAAGTAGCTAATTGATCTATAAAGTTTATTTGCAAATTAGATTTTAAATATTGTTACCTTTTCCATTAAGAATTTTTATACATGATTTGTATGGAGCTTATGTACTATTTAGAATTATTCTATTGATTTGTTTCGACACGTGTGAAAATTTTGAATTAGATTTTACTACTTTGAAATTCAATTGTTTTTTTTTTTTTTTTGTTGCGGTCCATACTTTTGAACATGCTTCACTTATTTTGCTCTTCTTGTTCGGACACATTTGACATGGTGCTAAAACTTTATTTCGAGAATTTTTTGTCGATGTTGATCCAAATTTGGATGCTTATGAACTTGCACCTCAAATGTCGTGAACCCTATGCCTCTATTCACGAATACAAATTGCTCTAATACCATTGATTCTTTTTAAACATTGATATGAGTAGGTGTGATACGCATACCTATCATACTCTACTCTAGGTACGCCTAGGTGATTGGCTTTGTTTGATCGGTATGATAAGCATACTCGTGTCAATTCCAGATGCTCAAAAGTAAGTGCCATCGATTTTAACTCGATTGCTGATTCTCTTAAGCAGGAATTGGGAGATGTTGGTGTCTTCTGCAGTGAACTTGGATACACAAGAAATATACTAGGAGCAATGGTACTGTTATTCTGCCTAGCAATTGGCTTAATTTCACAAAATTGTACGATAACCATATCAAAATTGGTCTTGTGATGCTAGCATTAGTTCTCGCTGAAATGAGGTGATCCAGTCGCACCTTCTAGCATGGCTAGTTACGACTTCACTTAAATTCACTGAAATTAGCAATTAACCAATTTATCAAGATTTGTATGTTCATAAGAATTATGTACCACACTGAGAAATTAAAAGAAGCTTAATATTGCTTTAAGGATGTGTGTGAATCCAACTTCGGAAGTTTGATCTGAGTTGCAATTGTTATGAGGCGGTCGACCTACCTTTTAAGGCGAAAATGCACCACTCTAGGGTAAACTTTTAATTATAAAATGCAATAGTCAAATATACACAAATGGCATTTCCATAAAAAGGAAAATAAGAAAGAACAGTACATGTTCAACATGGATTTACAGCGTCGTTTCTTCCTCCAACCGCAGCCACCTTGTTAGAAGCCGGGAAATTAAAAAGACGAACACCATTCTTGTAAATTCGATGTCTGAAGTTGTCATGCTGAAGTTTTTGTAGGGTTCTTTTCCAAGATCATTAAATCACCATCAAGAAAAAATGGCAAATTCGATTTGCAAAGGGCTCGTGACTTTCAGAAATTTCCCCGAACCACCATTACAACTCTTCACCAAGACAATTGAATCTTTACTGGTACCATACTATTGTATAACACGCAATGATATTCATTCTCTATCCTCTTTAGAAATTACTCGACATTTCTTCTCGTAGTAAATAAATGCTTATTGATATTAGTATCCAACAAACAGAACCTTAACATACGATTACTTTCTTTTATATGGTAATGATGGAGGAAGCACGTGACTAGAGATTTTGATAATACTTGTAAATTGAGCCAAGATCTCAAGTTGTTGTTCACGACTTCTTTTCCATGGAAAGTTCGAGTCTATTTATATTGCTATCTACTCTTTTGGAAGTGGTGAAGCACTTTATATTGCTACTATTACAAGTTGCTTCCACACAGTCGAGTTGCTTATATATGCTGCAAAGAGAATGGAAATTGTGTATTAGCTTCCCAACAACTACCATTTTTCCACTGTATACATTAAATAAAGTAATCAAACATTACTTAAAAGCATAATTCATAAGCAAATTAATATAATATAAGATAAGTGTAAATGTTAAAATCTTTAACGATATTTAGCTCAAAAATCAATTCACTAAAATAAAGGGAGCTCGTTAACAATTTGGGCCAAATCAGAATACTGACGGTCTAGATAGGAGAATGGAACAAGTCTTTAGACTCTTTACAAACAGATGCAATGATTTTACAAAATCAACGAATACTATACACACCATATTCCAAAATTACTCGTGCCAAAACCCGATTTACAAATGAAAAGAAAATCTGTAGTTTCATTTTCGTCATTAAAAGAATTTCAGATAACTTTTTCAGATAACTTGCATCATGGAAACAAGATTAATGTATCTCTAGGCATACCTTTGAAAACGGATCGACATAATATTTTTAACGAGCAATAGCAGTTTCGGGGAGTTATATTTCCTATACCGCACATACCAATAACTAGGTTTCTTCCAAATATTTCATTTTCCGCACCTCCATTCTTCATTAGATTTTCCAAGCGGAGCCTGCGATCACTCTTATCGAAACAAAATTTCCCTTGACCTCTTGACAGAGAAAAATTATTGGGCCATTTATCTTGTACCAAAGGGGAAATGGACTAAGATTCTAAACCAGATCTGCTCTCTGGTTGGTAGCAAAAAAAAAAAAAAAAA